>ML769426.1:236984-317344 GCA_009733575.1 Gymnopus androsaceus JB14
GGCGCAGAATCCCCTACTCCTCTTCGACGGTCAAAACGCTCAGGACCGAGTCGCGAACTCACTGGAATGGATAGCAGGAACAAAGAGGAGTTGGTATTGCTTCCGGCAAGAATCTCCTATTCCTCGTCGACTGTCGACACGGTTACGACGACGTCATGAATTAAGGAATTGATAAATGCCTACATACTGGTAGTCTAATGATGAATGAAGAGGGGAAGTATAGCAGCGCAGAGGAAAGCGACAGCGAAGGTGACAGTGACGGGGAAGGGGAAGCAGAGAGAGAATGCGATCAAGGATGGGAATGGGAAGGGAAGAATGACCTCGCGGCATAGATCGAGAAGCTATAACGACATGGGGTAAGAAATCGGACAAGGGTCTCGAGACTTCTTGTTCACGAGTGTTACGTTCGTATCCCAGCACTTCTTGCGAATCTTGTGTTGAGGTCCTTCTATATTCTGCTGCCGGACGGTAATCAAGAGGGAACTTCTCGCAGATAGGAGTATGCTAAGGCATATGTTGCCTGACCTTTGGACGTGATTGTGTATATTGGGTATGATGAACCTTGTGGTCAAAGCCTTACGTGATTGTTATAACGTACGACAACACATGACGCCTACTCCTCATCCACGTCATCAGTCCTGCATGGGCATAAGCTCCTCTTCCTCAAATCAAGTGATAGAGCGAATGACTCAGAACCAGCGCGCGCATGCGTAAATTCAAGGCTGGTATGGCAAATGGCGGCATACAGCCATAGAAAGTCCGAATCTGTGCACAGCGATGTATAAACATGACGTCGTACTATTACGACATGACGCCTCTACGATTACCGAAAACCCCTTACACTATCTATCGACATAATTCAATATCTATAATATATATCAACACTGCTGTACGTGAATCAGGTCGATAAGAGAGGAAGATCTAACAAGTCGTGAGCCTGGGAGTACTGGTGCATTTGCTTAGCATTGGAGAGAAGCGAAGAAACGTCTCACTCAAACTATTTCTGTTTGCTATGGTTAGTCATAATGCTTCGGATTTGCTAGATGAAGAATGATAGGTCCTAACAACTTAGTCCAATTATCGCACCTACTCATGCAATAAACAACTCTCGTATCCGAGTGTTTCATTGACAAATGATGAACTATAGGACGACATTCCGCAGCTCCAGGATAGCAAACAAGAATAAGTACAAAACCAGAACATGGAGATACTGTGATGAGATGAAGAAAAAATAGCAAGTCAGAACCATGCCAAATGCTACACCAAATTTTGGTCTTTCGCGACCTATTAGCGAATCTCTGTGATGGTAAGCATTCTCAGTACTGATTGTACCTATACTTAAATAGTGACAAGACAAACTTAAGTAGCTGAAAGATGACACCTGAAATTGGTATCATGTTAGGTAGCGTAGCTAATTAAACGTACAGATCTCATGACTTTCGAAGCCAAGTTTTGCAAGCACAACGACTCCAATAACTATCATTCTGGGTGAAACAATAAAGCTATGCACTCGATCCGCATCAGGTCTCTGATTTGCCCTCCGACTCCTATGCATCTGCATATCTCGTTCGTCAACGAGTTGCATTTGTAGGAGTAGAGGAGACCATTGTACTCATTCGCACTTAGCACTCTATGATAAGAAAAAATCTCGTAGACAATCAGAACATCTGATTGGCTCACGTTAATCTCGAGATTCCACAAGCCTCATAGGTCCTCCCAATACGCGGAGATGGGTTGCATCAATCTCAGTACATAAATGTACCAAAATTAATGCATTAATTCCATGTTTTGTATACGCAAAGTAAGTATTTTGCTATGGAATAAGTATTGTGGATAAACTCGGATTGAAGCTGAATGTATGACCCTAAAGTAGATCGTATCTAATGCGCTATGACAAGGCAATAATAGACTTGGGAATTATAGAGACCCGCAAGATACTCGCTGCATGTGTGGATTCAAGAAAGCGTGGCGTATCGATTACTCTAGAACGAACGCTAACTTAGTGTTTTGATGGTAGTCACTGCTTCGGACTGGACGAAGATGGTAACCAATGAGTTTTACGCACTGCTTCATGCAAAACTCTCTGACACCGAGTTTCATGACAATGATGCACGACGACATGCGCTCCAGGAGCAAATCGAATGGTACGAACAGAACATGGAGAACTTGATTGAGGAGAAGAAAAAGAAAGGCAAGATGACCAAGTCGATGCACAAGGTGTTGCGCCCGTTACTTGCCATGGTAAGCATTCGTCATTTATATACTAATAGCGCAAACTGACAAGTGTATAGGCTGAAAAGATTCACCTGGAAACTGGGTATCATGTTGGCGGCTACGCTATTCACGAAGACCATGAGCCTTTAACCTGGGTTGCCACGACAGACCTTCAAAACATTCGTGAAAATAAAGGGACTCAGATGCATGCACAGGCTGCTGATTTGCATGCTCTGCTTCGGTAAGCAGTTGCGTATTTGTACAAGGACCAGTACTCATTGCGACTTAGGACTCAGCGGATGAAATCTCGTGAAATCGAAGCTGATTTGGCTCAGCTGTACTGCATTCTTCCAAAGCCTAAGGGCAAGGGAATGCGGGATCATCATCGTATGGTTTTACCGAAAATCCTGGCGTTTGACGCAAGTAAGTTTTTGCTTTTTATTTGTTGGATCCATGTTACTGATGTAGCCGCTAGATCGTATCGTTGGCTATGGAAGCAATAATGACTTGGATTTAAGGGATCCCGGCAAGTTACAGCTCACCACGTTTGTCAAGAATGCGTGGCGGTTTCATGTCCGTATCATTAACTGGGCTGTTGGTGTTCCTTTCATCAAATGCGGAGTTCAAACGGCGAAAGGTTTCTTATCCGGGCACGAGCAAATTCATGACTTCAGTGCTCAGGAACTGAAAGCCATTTGCAGTAATCGTATCAAAGCGTTGGTTGCGGAGGCGGAAGGAAAGGAAATCGAGGACGCTGAGGGTGGTGTTCAGATGGTACCTTGGGACGAAGGTAAGTTTTTATAGTTTGTACAATCTCATTGCTAAGCAGGGTTTCTTCACTTCACAGATGAGATCCAGTTAGCTATTGAGGAGCAGTGCGATTTGGCATTGGTGAAGGATACTGATGGGAACATCATTGTCGCGGTATCCCATTCGCCCGACTATCAAGAAGAAATGAAAGGTGCTTCGAAAGGTGCTTCGTTGTGGGGCGATGATTCTCCCGCTCCTCGACGAACTCTGCCATCTCCACATTCACCTCGTTTGCCACCTCGATCTGTTTCGCCGACAAGACCATCTACACCTGGACCCTCGCAACTGTCTCGTCCGCCACTTCCCGCTCCTTCATCACAAAATACAATCCCGGTAGCGCCAGTGATCATAGATCGTCCTCGAGGCACGAGAAGGGCACTTTCACCTGTGACAGAGGAATCTGAGCGACCGAAAAAGAAAGCCAAGCATTCCAGCTCAGCCGTATTCTCTGCGTTCAGGATGAAGATGAAGAACGCCAAGCAACGTACTTGAGGTGCAGCTGGATAGGATATTGTATTTAATTTACTGTGAATGTGATGTATTTTTGCTTGGTGTTATCCTTGGCCGTCTTTGTATGTTTTTTTAACGTGTATTGCTGTCTCCTTCGTTTTGCGTATATGACTTCTTGTAGATTTTATAAGTAATGCTAAGTATTGGCAGTATATTATTCCTGTTATGAATGATTCTGCAACTGAAAATACTAAGTATGCAGTGGTGGTATATATCTGATTACCTGACCTAGTAAGTGGGGATGCCCAAGTACCTAGTAAGTGGGGATGCCCAAGTCCCAGTAAGTGGGGATGCCCAAGTTCCCAGTAAGTGGGGATGCCCAAGTCCCAGTAAGTGGGGATGCCCAAGTCCCAGTAAGTGGGGATGCCCAAGTCCCAGTAAGTGGGGATGCCCAAGTATCCAGTAAGTGGGGATGCCCAAGTATCCAGTAAGTGGGGATGACCCAAGTTCCCAGTAAGTGGGGATGCCCAAGTCCACAGTATGTGGGGATGCCCAAGTACTTAGTAAGTGGGGCTGCCCAAGTACCCAGTAATTGGGGATGCCCAAGTACATAGGACAGCCCAAGATGGGATTACCAAGTCAGGACCCCGGACACTTGGGAATCCCAGATGGGGCTGCCCAACATATGTCTGCTGGGGATATCCCGGGTATCAGACCCCTATTAGGGCCAACCCGGGGTGGGATAGTCAAGCCTAAGTAGGTACATTTTGGTAGGTGACTGAAGTGTAACAGTCACCTCTGAAGTCACGGTAGAACACTTCCTGGCTTCCGATTCTCGGAACGCTACACTGGATAGTGTAGCAGCATTCTACGCCTCCCAAGGTGTTACGATCCTGATGGGGGAAGACACAGCAGTCTTCGTACTCGAATGGATCACTGCTTTCCACTCCAAGGATAGCCTCATAGCCAACGAGGCTCGCGCAATGCGAGATTGAGTCGAGACTTCGGTGTCTGGAGGTATGATACCTGCTGGACTAAACGAGAATGTCTGGACTGCAAACAGCTTGGTCTCCCGTCCAAGTATCCATCCCAATGCCAGGGACAATGTTCTTCCCCGCGCCTCCTCCTCCTCCCTCCAGCGGTGGTCTGCCCTATGGCAGCCCACTCCATCCGACTGCATCAAGCAGTGACTCAGCAGGAGCCTCTGGCTCTCTACCCACCACAGCTTTGGCCCAGTCCGAAGTATCCCCAGCTTTGGCCCAGCCCAAAGTACCTACAACTCCGGCCCAATCCGAAGTATCGCCTACCGCCCCCATGGAGGGAATCAGCAGTAGTTAATAATCCGTTGCACTATCAGTGCTCACCTCAACACGTTGTTGAAGTGAGTGCTAGGCTTTGACTTTCATGACACGCCCTCGTGAATGTCATAGCCCCTACTACTTTGACTTTTACAACATGCTATCATGGATGTCATAGGCCCAGTTACTTTGACTTTCACAACACAATATTGTGAATATCATTCCAACTGCCCGACTTGTTGATTAGGTGCTCACGACACGCTATCATGGGTACTCAATCACCGAGTTTAATTATTGATTGCTCCTATGGACTCAATCTGGCCAGGGAGGGTGTAACACCCCCTATTACTTATTCTCATGTCATTATGTTACGTTATGTCACTACTATATATATCATCTCATGTCACTTATTTACCTTAGCTTAACCTTTACCCATACCGAATACCTTGACAATTACAGTCCAGTTGTATTCATTTGGGTGATACTTAGCTCTGACCTCACTGAGGTCTTATATTCCCACTTTGGATTTAATATATCTGAGTGGAGCCAATGAAGACTATCACCAATAAAATTGGGATTACAGGTCATTATGATCTTTCAATCAGACTTTGTACAGATCTGAGTTCTATCCTCATTTATGACTGTATAACAGCCTTGTTGGTTAAATTGACCAATTGAAAGTAAGCAGTGTAGGCAGTGTGGTTGGTAAAACACTGGATGTAACTTAGTCGTATGGGTAAAGCCAGTGTCATTCTGGTGACAAATGTAAATTGTCCCAGATCCCAAAATGAAAGAATCATTGTGACCATCAGCAGTTTGTACTGGACAAGGAGTTTCAAATTCCTTGTAGTCAGCAAAATCTTCAATATATGGGGTGAAATGTCCTGAAGCGCCTGAATCAAGCAGCCATTTCTGATTAGGAGAACTGGCTGTGACTTGGATTTCTGTGCGTTTATGTTCCTTATTCACACAATTATGCATATAATTAATATATTCAACCCCATCAAGGGGTTGCGGATTACATACAGAGTCCAATAAATACAAAGTAGGAGCACTAAAATCGTATTGCAAATTGATAGGTCCATCAACAGATGACCTTGAGATAGTGTACATCATATAACCGTAGAAGTTCTGTTTAGAGATCCGGTGCAAAATTTTAGTGAACTTTTTCTTTATTGTAGAAAAGAAGGGGACTTGCCAGTAAATCAATTGCTCTTCACCGGTTCCAGAAGTTTTGCCCTCGTAGATATCCATATAGGAGTCAATGAGTCCTCCAAGATTGATCTCCTCTTCCTCAACCTTCATGTTGGCAAGGAGGGGATCAAATCTCCGGTATAGGGGTCAAAAGATTTGACCAGAGAAGAAAAAACCTTGGTACCATTGGTGATACCAGGAGCAATAGCAACATAAGCTGCAGCGAAAGTGGCGACAGGAGTTTCCAAGGTTGCCTCATGAGCCTGAGCCTTGCCTTTGCCTTTGCCCTTGCCACCATGCCTGAATTTCTTGTTGTTGTTGTTGTTTCCATTGGAATTACCAGATTGGGGAGGAGTACCAGTTTGCAGCCCTTTGGGCGCTCCCTGGTTATCCTTCTTTTTCTTTTGGTTATTCCAAGAAGATCCGTCGGCAGGACATTTCTTCAAAGTGGAAAGACGGGATTGAAGGGAAATGGTAGTGGATCAGCGGCGTCTGAATTCATCCTGGATGGTGGAGATAATTGCCAATATTGTCAAATTGGTTGCATCATATTGAAACAAAATTGACATGGCAAGACCATCCATGGATTGGGGTAAGGCAGCAAGCAAGATCATGGCCTGGATTGAATCAGTGAGAATCAATCAGGAATCAGTAAGGTGTGAGAAAATTGATTGGAGGGAAGAGATCAGCATAGCCGGATCAACTCCTTCAGCCATTTCGAACATGATGGCTTCCCTAAAGATACCAAACATGCCTGCAGCACCAGGACTTCCATAAGTGGTTTTGAGATAGGTCCAAGTCTCAGCAGCCGTTGCTTTACTAGCAGTTTCGCGGATGGGTCTGGGAGACGCAAAGCAATGGTGCCAATTGCAGAATCATTGTTGTCATCCCAAGTTGCTATTTTTTCAGTGATGTCAGCAGGAGATGTATCAATCACCTGGCTAGTGGAATAAGTTCCCGCTGCAACTTCAGCTGTCATGGCAACACGTGAGGTATGAAGAGGACAAGAGTATTGTCCGTTGATATATCCAATGAGTTTCTGAAGGTGGAGATAGGCAATCATGGCAGTAGACCATGTGCTATAGTTGGTACCATCCAAATAAGGAATAATGGTAATGGTGGTGGAAGACATTGTTTGATAAGAGTTCTATGAAAGGAAGTCAGCAACATTCAATTAAGAAGTGCATGATTCAGTTATGAACATCGAATCTATCCAATGTGTCTTTTACCCATTGACTTAGTATTAGGTGTTGATTGCATTTTTAATTCCATCCATATTTCCATCTCCGATCTGATCATTCCTATCAGCATTGGCCAGTGTTCATAAAAGGCTATGTACTAAAACCATATGCCAATAGAAAACCATTTGTTTGATGTTCTACCAAAAGTGCCGAAAGATCAATTAAGATCAATTTTGCACATTAAGGTGCACAATCATTCTAATAGGTGTTTAAGGGACTTAAGGCAATATGAGGGAATGAATACAGTAGGAGGCCAAGAGATCTCACACATGTTTGCATTTGCCCAGCCTACACACATATGCTTTTGATTATTCACATAGCGGCAGAAGTCTACCTGGGAAGGGGAATTGGCCCCTAAATTGCTCACAGTGAAGTGAAATGATCAAAAGTTTGTTCATCGTGGAGTGCCTGTGTATATACAATATATATAATTAGTCTGAACAGAAGAAGCCTTATATTTTCGGCATTCTTCTTGGAAGAGGAAAGGAAAGCAATCACAAGTTTTACCTTGCTACCAAACCAATGCACCACAAGCTTGAACTTTCTAATACACTTGGTTAAGAGCAACCAGAATTGTTCATTAATGCGATCAACCATTTGACAAAGTTGCAATGGTTGTAAGACCTTCATCGAACAGACTTGGGGCCCATAACCTGTTGAACAGAAAGTGAGACCAAATGGTGAAATCACATTACTAACCAAGTGTAGAGCTTGAGAGATGAAACAGTTGTGAGAGAGTTTAGTATTGTCAGATGAGACAGTGAAGCAGTAGTATGCGGAGCGATGGGGACTACATGTAAACTACTACAGCTTATATACTAAATGTCTGTAAAACTGTACAGTACCCTAAATCTAATAATAGGTATGGTATTGGTAAGTGTCCATGTGGACAATGGTCCCTACAATGTGATGTATGTATATACATCAGCAGTTGATATCCTAGCTATAATCACATGTACGTAAATAGCGAATGACATTAATCAAATGATATCAACACATAGGGATGTGATTTTGGTGATTGGTAAGCTGATGGCCAATATCACGGTACAAAGTACCTGATCATGTGTCCATGATTGTGAGTGTATCTTCCAACAATTGGACAAAAATCAATTTAGATTTATTATTTGAAAAATTAAGCTTTGGGGTGTGATCAGTATCAATACTTATAGTTTAGGTTGTGATCATGATCAAAAAACCAAAGTTTGCACAGGTCCATAACTTTCTCTTTGACCATGATCACACTCCAAATAAGTGCCTCAAATGCATGTCATGATCACAATTGTGATTGTTATTATGAAAGTTTGCACTCATGAGTTAGAGTTTTGGAAAATACATTACAATCTTTGGAACACTGCAGTCACCTACTAAAAGATACCTACTTAGGCTTAACTTTTGCCTTCCAAGTTGGACCTAAGTAGGGTTATATGCCTGGCATATTCCACCATGGTGGTATTCTTCAACCATGCATCAGCAAAACCTGTATGTGCTCTAGAGTGCTCTAGAGCTCTCCAGAGCACTCAGAGCATCCAGAGCAGCCAGAGCAAGGGTAGTAGCTCCAGAGTGCTCTGGAGGACCATTGAGCTCTCTGGAGCTATCTGGAGCTCTCTGGAAAGCCCATCATTCCACCCATCATTTGACAAATTTTAGGTTAGGGCCCCATTCAATCAAGAATTTCATATTGTAACAGATTGTAACCATGCAATAAGTGTTAATGTAAGACCGGGGTTGACCGTCTTGGGAAAAGGTACTGAAAGTAGCTTTGTGGCCTTTAGTGTAAAAGGCAGACAAGATCCGCAATCGAATATGCGTGCCAGTGGACTAGTAGGAAACTAGTAGTAAGAAGCAGGTGGATTGGGAATACCAAAGCTCCTGAATGTGAGTCTAGTTGTATGAGCCGATGTCAAATAGTTGACAGCGGCGAGTCTGGTTGTTGTATGAGCTTGCTGGTAGTCAAGTTGATGTGTAAGTTGAAAAGCAGAAGCCAGAACAAGTGTGTATTGAGATATAGACGAATAGACAGAGTATATGAAAATAGAGAAGTAAAAGATATGGGAGTAAAACAGGTTAATATCAAGACAAGGGATCCTCCAGGGGAATCTACCGCATCAGGAAAAAGGGTCTGGGCCCAGGGCTGACTTTAGGTTGACCCACAATGACCTAAAGAGACTTAAGGGAACCTAAGGATACCTAGGTCTCCTAGGCCACCTAGGTTGCCTAGACTGCCTCAGTTTCTTTGAGGTCACCTAGGTTGCCTAGGATTTAGGGATAAACCTTGGGAATTTGAGGTAACCTGAGTCAACCTGAGTAAACCTGAGTAAACCTGAGCTAACCTGAGGAACCTGAGGAAACCTGAGGTAGCCTGGGGTAGCCTGGGGTAGCCTGGGGTAGCCTGGAAGACCCAAGGTGACCAGGGTGACCAGGGTAGCCTAGGTTCCCCAGGTCATCATAGGTTTAACCCCTTTTTGCTGATGCAGTTATATACGTGTGGGATGTTGGATTGGCGAATAGTAAGTGTACGGAAGTAGCTGGGATATGTCGTAGGCTTAGTGGGTGGTTGTCAGGTCGGTAGGGTAGGTTATGCATATGATCGGAAGGGTTTGGGGGCTGAAGATAGTGAAATTGGTGGTACTGGGCATGACAGTTAAGTTCATATGCATCATCTATTGTACACTACCAAACCACAGCAGTCTAGATAATACTACATACTAAGTACTAAGTATCACTTCTAGCCAGCTTGAATATTTCCTGATTTCTGCCTCCCCATTCTGAGTCTGCCTCTCCACAACCCTCAGACATCTCCAAATACCAGCCTATCAATGCTAAAATGGATAAGAGCCCCCCATGGGAGGAAAGAAAATTTTTCCAAGGTTGTGACACTGGAAGGAAACAAAAGAAAAGCACAAGTCCGATCAAGGGGTATATGGAAATTTAAGCGCCCATATCATGAGGGGAGGAGAGGGGTCTGCCAGGGCCTTAAGGTTGAAATCTTTTTTGGCACTTTTTACAGCTCTGGCAGGCCAGATCCATTAGAAATATACTAAATATAATGAAAGACATGTTTTCTGTACAATTTCAGACTGTTTTGAAAGCCCTGGCCCCTAGGACTTGGGTTATGGTCAAGTTACAGTAGAAGTGTTCATTTAGTGCCTAGC
Source organism: Gymnopus androsaceus JB14 (assembly GCA_009733575.1). NCBI lineage: Eukaryota > Fungi > Basidiomycota > Agaricomycetes > Agaricales > Omphalotaceae > Gymnopus > Gymnopus androsaceus. The sequence continues at coordinate 247,344 of ML769426.1, forward strand.
ATTCCCCAGTTTTTTTTTGACATTCAATCAATTCAATCTGGGAGCCGCAATTCTGATGGCAGAGAAAGAAGGTACTTCAAGTTCAAGGCTCATATGTACCATATACTATCATCTGCATTGCCGAGACCTTCTAGAACAGCCTATAGACAACTGGTTTTGTGATGAGGAGTGCCAGAAAATGCTACAAGTAGCAGTAAGCGATGTAGAATACACAGAAAGCACTGAACTCGCCATATTTTTGAGTCATGCTGCTAGCACAAAATAGATATTCGGTCTATATAGAAGTCATGGAGAAGAGTAGAGACAAAAATGAGTGTGGGGCAAAGTCTAGAATGCAGCTGCGTGAGAGTTTTTACAGATTCTTGCAGTAAATGCATGCAAGAAGTGATGAAAGCCTTGTGATCATGTGAAACTCCTTCTTTTTTAGGCAGGGGGGGAGGGGGGAGGTCTCCCAAAGTCTTAAGGTCGAAAATCATCATGATATATGAAATTTAAAATCTACATACCCCTTGAGTCCAATGCTCAACTTCGAGTTCATGAACGGCAATGCTTTTATACAACATCCTGACAGTTTACAGCATTTTGATCAGTGCTGTTGGTTATGTCACTTATCTGATAGCTGTCCATCAACTCCCTCAGCTCCTACAGCTTCGGAGCAGACAGAGCAGACAGAGCATGTCAAAGCACTCCAGAGCACTCCAAAGCATCAATTGAATGCTCTGACTGCTCTGGCAACATACAGGTTTTGCTGATGTGGTATATTCATTTGTCTATTGTTACCCATCTAACCTTTAACCCTAACCCCTAATCCTAACCCCTAAGTCCTAATTTATAAACCTCAATTCCTGACATTTTTTTTGGGTAAAATAAGCACCCATCCATGCTGATAGACATAGTTACATGTACATAAGTAATGTCATACTTTACTAGTACTGGTATCAGGACCAGTGCATATAGTACTAAGTCACACCAGTAGCTCTTAGTTGGTATCACCAATAATTTTACTAGTAACAATGGTAATACTACCATGGATGAAGGTATTACCATGGATGATGGTATTACCATGGATGATGGTATTACCATGGATGATGGTATTACCATGGTAATATGCCAGGCATTTACCCCTACTTAGGTTCAACTTGGAATGCAAAAGTTAAGCCTAAGTAGGTATCTTTTAGTAGGTGACTGAAGTGCTTTGGAACTCATTTTGAAAGTTCTTTCCATCCATTTTTGAATTTCTCCTTTGGTACCTTTTTGTACATGTGACTGTCATGTTGGTAAAACTGCAGTTTCCTTTTCAGGATTTCTTGCACAATAACACTCTTCATTCTGTGCAAAGTGCTCCCATTTATCCTTGTATTTTTTTCTTCCTTCACCAATTCATCACAACCAGCACCTAATCTCCAAATTCAAACTATATGCACAGCTTATAGGGAGCTAGGTGATCAAGTTACACAGCCCCCAGAATCCAGGCAGGAGATTTTTGTCAAATAAATAGATAGCAAGCATCTGCAGATGAGTTCCTGAGTTCTGTTACCCAGGTGTGTATGGAGTCCCCTGTCTATCAGCTCCTATCTAATGCCAGTTTTGAATAGCATAAAAGTCTATTTGAGCTGGAGGAATATACTATTATTCATACTGGTGTTCAGACTATGCTTGTAGCACTTGCAGATGCAATTACATGTTCTGAGGACATTGTGGAGCATGCTCCATTCTCTGCAGTTGAGACCATCCATACTGGAAGACATGGACACCCTAGAAAACATATTGATCCCACTATCTTGGAAGCAATTCTACAGTATTGTGGTCCAACCAACACATCTTGCTCCTATTTTTGGATGTTCCTCCCGCACTATACGTCAAAGGAGTCTGGAAAATGGCCTAGCAGAACCCTCTCCACCTGTTTCTGTCACATATGAAGACCCTGATACTGGAGAATTACTTCAATTTTATCAGTCTTCTACTTCTCCTATCTCAACTCTCTCTGATGATGATGAGCTGGACAATATTGTTCAGCACATCGTGGAGATTTTTCCTGCATTTGGATGCCAAATGATAGCTGGCCATCTCCAGCATCTTGGTCACACTGTTCCCCATAGTTGCATTTGGTTATCATATGAACGTGTTACTGGTGCTCCTGCTCATCTTACATCAAGGCCCATTGAACAACATAGATATTGTGTGGCAGGGCCCAATTCACTGTGGCATCATGATGGACAGCATGGTAAGTAGAGAGACAGAGCTGTTTCCTGTTAGCTCTAAATCTCTAATACCTTCATAGGACTTATGCTGGAGAGTTGTGATTCATGCTTTTGTTGATGGCTTTTCTTGCTTGGTCACTGCAATACATGCCAATGACAATAACCATGCAGATACAGTTCTAAACCTGTTCCTTGAGGCTATTCAGGTGCATCAGACACCTAGCCGTGTACGCGGTGATCATGGTGTTGAGAACCTGGGGGTGGCCCGTTACATGGAGGAGACCTATGGTCCAGAAAGAGGCTCTTATATCTGGGGAAGGTATATTTTAATTTTAATTTTTGAAATTCTGTCTTACATTGGACCCTCAAAATTTATGCAGGAGTGTTCACAATGTTAGAATTGAGCACCTTTGGCAAGATGTTACCCAGGGTTTTGGTACCAAGTGGTACAATTTCTTCTTTGATCTGGAAGCAGAAGGATGCTTTCATTCAGAAAGTGATGTCCATATATGGCTTCTTCATTTCCTGTTCCTTCCTGCTATAGATCAAGATGCACTGGAGTGGGCAGAAGCTTGGAATCACCATAAAATCTCCTTTGATGGTGAAGAGAGGGAGCAGTCTCCATGGGACATGTATTTCTTTGGGGTGCTTCAAGAGGGTCTCAGAGGCCCAGAAGGTGTTGTTGATGCATCCGGCACGTTTTCCTTCATCACCATAATGAGCATAACCCAGATGAGCTGGAGAGCCTTACACTGTATAGCTCACAATAACTTCCTCATTTGTCATTGGTAGAGATCCCTGCATTTGAGTGTGCCTTTGAAACAGAGGATCACTGATGCTTTGTACAAATGCCAGCATACTTCTCTTGTGACATGCAAGATAGAAAATTATTGTGGGCTCAAGCTTTTTGGAACTTTTATTAACTATTCTACCCATGTCAATGTAGACCAATTTCATTACTGTACACAGATATGGGCTTCTTGAAAAAATCAAATAACAGCATATACAGTATTGGAACTATTATTGTTAGGGTTTTAAGGTCCTATTCAATTCAGTTTATTTGCTAAATTTTTAATGAATCGTGAATTGCACCAGTGCAAGATTTTTTGAAACCTGGATAAACTGTAAACTGGCACTGGTTTAAGTGGTCCATCAGTGCAATCTTTAGCAGTGTATTTTTCAGTGCAGTTCAATGCTGATACACCGATTTTTTGGCTAAGGCTAGAACTGCGCAGAACCAATAATCCTAGGTTCTGTTTGTAACAAAACATGGTCAATAAGAGAACTATAGTGAGCCCGAGCTGATAGTTAAAATCTACCGAGGACCTATTCTACTCAAGAGGTTGCAGAGTAACAGTACGCGCAATGGTACCATACTTAACTTTGTGAATGTGCCTCGATCAAAGTCCTATGCACGGTATAGTGTAGTGAGGCAAGCTTGTTGGATAACAAGTTGCTGACCAAGGCAGATAAACAAGCCCACATACCAGTTAAACTAGGCTAGGTCATTAAAGGATATACCCAGCGGATCAAAGTCTTAAACGAGGCATTGCTTTCGTGATCAGCTTACCAAGGAGTCTACATGACACTCAAGTTTATTAAATGAAGCAAGGTGGACCGAGATGAGGAAGTACCATAATGGGTGCCCTCAAAGTTGACACTCATTGGAAAGCACCCAGGCAGATTGCTGTGGCAATCCAACACAGCCACATGACCCACTTGCTGTAGCTACTTCTAGAGCATGGAAGGACCAAGGAGCATTTCTATCTGAGCCTTAGTGTTTTACCAAAATCCATATGCTACCATACATCTAGACTCAGGACCGCATGGAACTAGGGATAATAACCAGTCTCCCATTGGCAAGGAAAAACATAGAAATTTCCGAGGGCTGTTCTGCTAAAGGAACTGGCAAGTCTTGTAAAAAGGCAAATGACTTGAGTCAATTTGGACCAAAAATCCCAAAAGTCAAACCAATCGAGGAAGACAAACGAATGAGACAGGGAAACATCGAGGCAAAACCATAGTATACACATTTTATCTTTTTCTATTTACTTACTCTGTTTCATCCTATCTTGCTCAGTTTCTCTCATTTTCCTATTTTATTATATCTCACTCAGTATATAAGGGTAGCTACTCTATCTTGGAATAACAAGTTAGACTTGATACCTGAAATGCAGTTCTATCTTAGGACCTGTAGTGATTTGTACATGCTCAGACACGTCTGCATTGTCCTCTGCAACCTTTGAAACAGGTGGCCTTCTTGTAACCTCAATAATACTGAGGCTGTTCATTCTACTTCCTGGCTATTAAGTCAAGCATTCCTGGTTTTCATCTTGAAGAGAGGTCACATCAGTCTTAGGACTGCAGGTGGAGCCTAACGTGCACACTTCGATGAGCCCGCTGTTGATTAGGAAGGTCTTGGACCCAAGTGTTGGCTTGGTCTAGTTTTAGGGAGGAAGCTTCTCAGAGTGTTACCTAGCTTTACCAACAGACTCTACCCTTTGCCCACTCTTCACTGAGTGTGTTAAAAACGCCTACTTGAGTGACTTGCGCAGTGGTTGTATAAGCTTGTTAAGTAACTTGTGGGATTCCCTGAGAGTTGGAGTATCATTGTGCAGCAATGTAAAGGCTCCCGAGATATGCTAAGTCATTTGTTGAGTCGGTGTACTTGACCTGGGTGTTGGTATTTCACTGCGGATATGCAAAGTTGTTTGTTGAGTCAGCGAGTTACCTAACAAGCTTATACAACCACTGCGCAAGTCACTTGAGTAGGCGTTTTGAGTAGAATAGGTCCTCAGTAGATTTTAACTATCAGCTCGGACTCACTATAGTTCTCTTATAGACTGTGTTTTGTTACAAACAGAACCTAGGATTATTGGTTCTGCACAGTTCTAGCCTTAGCCAAAAAATCGGCATATCACAGCACCCCTGAACTGTAGACTGTAAGGGTTATATCATCTTGACTGAATGGTTTGCCGAATTAACCCTTGTCAGCCAGAATTTCAGGCTGGCCGAAATTTATTATTTTGATCTGTCTTTCAGTTCCAGTGAGAGACAGATTGATTGTTTTATTGCTGAGCAGATTTTTGTTACTTTCCGGTGTGTCTGTAAACTAGCGGAGGCTAAGGAATGAACTGGCCCTGCCAAAATCAAATTTTCAGAAACTGGTATTGTCTCACCATCAGAAAAGGATTGGAAAGAAATAATGAAGGAAATGAAAGGATCAGGCTAAGGATGGGCTGAATAGGGTTTTAAGGTCCAATTCAGTGAACTGCAAATAAACTCTAAATTGCATTGGATTGCACTGGAAAATGTACTGCTGAAGGCTGCACTGATGCACAGTCTAAATCAGTGCCAGTTCATGGTGCATTCAATTTTTGAAAATTACTTAAACTGCCTTGCATCAGTTTAAATGTGTGCAAATTAATACTGATATAAACAGAGCTTTGAGCACTCTTATCATGCTGAAATTACATTTCAAATAGTAAATACATGATAAACTGGACATTTACTGGCTGTGTTAGCATTATTATGCTGAGCTACTCTATCTTTAGATATAAGAACGACCAGTTCAAGCCAGTTTAAATTGTGAATTGCATTGAACTGCACGTTCAGGCCTACGCGTGACCCGTGGGAAAAGTAGGCTGCGTTTTCGTCACATTGTTGCGATCTCATGTCTTGATTTTCCCCATCCTTTCTTCCTACCGTCACATAGCAATAATCCACATTCAAGGAATCCCTCCAATTCTCCTCTCCTTAATTTGAATTCATTTTCATTTCCCTTTCTCGCCAATTTCACGGAAATCGCCCATTTACTCACCTCGCTACCGCATCAACGACACGCTTGCTATGGTCAACACTAGACAACAGACCAAGGACAATGAGGGTAATGCCGCCCATGTTAGACAAGTTGCTCAGTGAGGAGCAGCTGCTCCCGCTGCTCAACCTCGAGCTGGACAAGCACCAGAACAGAGCTGGCAACCTAACCGCTCTCTCCTTCACCTTCTGAACGAGCACCACGTGGATCCCATACCACGCCAGACTGGAACAGGGAGAGCGCCAGCATCTGCTCCGCCTGGGCCCATCCCGTTCAACGGTGTCCGTGCACCCTTCCAGGTACCCTTTCCTTCACCCTGGAACGGTATTCAAACTTCTGGGAGCCTTGCTCCCTCAGCTCCCCCACTCAGCGTAAGTAGCTGGGGTGGGATTCTGACGCATAACACATTTGATGCAGAATTTGGTAGCCAGGATCCTGCTCCCTCAGCTTTGGGACATGAGTCGGTCAGATACCGAGCTACTCAGGGAGAACAAGGTAAGCTTCAGTAATTTCTTCTGCCACTTCTCCCTGGCAGTTGTATCCAGTGGTCGTTTCTCCTCAACCACGCCTCAGCGTTTGTTTCTCCTCGACACTCTTTCCCTCTCTCTGTCATATGTTCTTCCCCAACATATGCTGACCTATTTTCTCCAATAGGTCTTCACCCAGGCTCCTCGCACTCGAACAGATCAGCCTTTGAAAGGTGTCTTCGAGATGCTGGCATGCCAGCTCTGGTTGCACCTCTCTGTAGCCCTTTCCAGGCACCCGTGCCTCCTCCTCGCTCTCCATGCTCCCAGTGTTCACACCACACAGATCGCCGCTCCCGCTCCCCTCGCAGACGGCAAGTCGAACAACCATCTGCATCCACCAACGACATAGGGGAAGTCAACAACGTGGGCACAGAGTTGAAAGGAGGATGGGGTGACCCCAACAAGGCACAGATGCACTCCTACACGGAGCCGTTCAGGCTCGAACCCATAGCCAACAATCTTGTTGCCTCCACTCTGCGGAATGGGTTGAAAACCTTCATTCCCATTGCATACTTTGCCTCATGCTATGCCGACTCCACCCTGAAACCAGTTGAGTCTGCAGATTCCAGTGCCATCATCCTGGATGGCTCCAGAGGTATCAAAGTGAAGGCCAAGACCTTCGCAGAGGTTCCTCTATCCCAGATCACTCTAAACAACTTCAACAGCATTGCTCGTGGGATGTCAAGGGCCTTCCGCCAACACTTCGTCCCCAAGGGGGCGGACGCTCCAGGCCACCCGCATGCATTAGCCATTGCTGACCTATTCCGAGCTATGTTCGACATGGTTCAGGAACGTTCGGACTTTGAACTTGGCTTTGACATCTATAAGATCTACATTGACAGGGCATACAGGCAATGGTTCGCATTCCCCAATGAGAACATTCGCATCGACATCTTCCACCCGGGTCTATACCAGGAGTCTCTCCTCTCCTGGCAGATGCTCAAGGTGAAGGAGGACAAGGTACGAAGGATGACTCAGACTGAGAAAAAATTGCAGTCATCCACTCCCTCCTCATTCAAGAACAACAGCCAGAAATGTTCTTTTCAAGACTGCGATTCATCCTTGAAAGAGAATTCGCACTCGAACGCCAAGTGCAAATGTTACATCTGCGGTTCATCCGAGCACAACTGGAATGACCACAAACCAAAATCTGATGGGAAAGCCTATTGCACCAGCTTCAATGGCAATTTTGGCTGCCAGAAAGCAGGATGCACCTTTGCTCACAAGTGTGGCCTGTGTGGCTCAACAGAGCACGGCTCCCAGGAGCACCAACGCTAACAATATCCAGTTCCATACACATCTCATTCCCGAGGCATGGGAGCAACTTCTGAGGGAATCCAATGCTCCTCAGAAGTTCAGTGGGATACCAGAAGGTCTCACAAATGGATTTCGCATCGGCCTCAACAACTACTCTCTTGCAGCGACATACATCCCCCCCAATCACTTCAAGACTGAACAACACGCTAACATTATTTGCGAAAAGTTTGCTCAAGAAATGGAACTTGGAAGAATCTCCCGCCCATTCCATCCTGACAAGCTTGAAGCTCAAATAGGACACTTCACCACAGCGCCCATGGCCACTGTCGAACAACGACCAGGCAAATTCAGGATCATAATCAATCATTCATTCCCTTGAAAAACCCTACCTCCTGATTTTCTGCGCGAAACCCTTCCTCCTGCAAACACCTCTTCCACCTCACCTACTCCCACTTCTCTGATAGAATTCAATGCATTGGAAATCTCTATCAATGCTCTCATAAATGCAGACAATTTCCCCTGCGACTGGGGTTCATTCTTGGAATGCTTTCTCATGGTAGGCGAAGCCCCAACAGGTTAGACTCACACCCACCACAGCACAAGATATAGCTAACTCTCAGACAGGCACTCAAGCTGCTATCTTCAATGTAGATGCAGCATTCCGCAATATCCCCATTCATCCTTCTGCTCGCCGATTTGTCGCCCTCATGCTCGACGGCCTTGTTCATCTCGACCTCATGTTGAACTTTGGAAAGAGACCAGCGCCAGGCATCTGGGGACACGTTGCAGATGCCATGGCCTGGATCCTCAAGTACAGAGGCATCGAAGCATTACTAAAGTGGGTGGACAACTTCGTATTTTTCTGTTACCCCAAAGGGAGAAACAACAATGGATCCCCCATCTTTTACTATGACAACTCACTCATTTGGTCCACCGCTGCAATACTGGGCTGGCCGTGGGCACCAAGCAAATCCATACCCTTCGCATCTTTCTTTAAATACATCGGCTTCCTCTGGTACATTGAGGAGAAGACCGTACAACTACCCAAGGAGAAGAAAGAGAAATACATTGCTCATCTTGCTCCCTGGGTAGCGAATGAATGTCAGTCCATGGACAAGGTGGAGGAGCTAATTGGGACGCTCAACCACATCGCGCTTGTTGTTCCAACTGGAAAGACAAGACTCATCAACTCGTTCAACTTTCACTCAGGTTTCAAATTGTCAAAACGCTTCATCCCACACTCCATTCCAGCCAAACTCCAGGACAACATATCCTGGTGGAAAGACTGTTACAACCTGACCCACTTTTTACTTACTCATATACTTACCACTGCTATGGATATAGAATACTCTAGAATTGTTACTGTTGCCAACCTACTGTTGCTATTTCAACAGTAACCATTTAATATTTCCTTTTCCTACTGTTGCTATGGATATAGAACATTCCAGAACTGTAACTGTTGCTACTCTACTGTTACCATTTCAACAGTAACCATTTAATATTTCCTTTTTAGTATGGGCTTTTACTATAAAAGCCCCCCAAACTTTGCTCACAGACCCCAGTTCTGTTATTTTGCCAACCCACCTACTTGTCTCTTGCTTCTTGCTTCTCAATGTCTCTTATCTTACTCTGATAGCTTGTACAATGTCTCTGACAATCCATATCAACAATTTCACATTGATCAGTACACCTGATCCGTATCCAATATAATTCCAAACCCCTGGTTTGATGCAACAGCTTACTTTGCCATTATCACAATTGATTGATCACATCACTCTTGTTTACCACAGTCAAGGCTCTTGATTGTCCAACACATTTACTACTGAATCTATTTGCTCATAGCATCTACTTGGCACCTATAGGTTGCCTGACAGTTGGTCTGCCCACGGCAATACACCCTCATTGATGTCTATTCATTAATAGACTTTCAATATATAATTATCTGATCACTATAGTATTAACTATAGTGCCATAGGCCTTGAACAAGTACGGTTCTAACAAAGACTTACTTCACCAACCCTTTGTTGGAATGGAGATTATAAAGATACCTGATCTTGCCAACATCAACCTCTTCATGGACGCCTCGACATCCTGGGGTATAGGCCTCATTCTGAATGGCAAATGGCTAGCTTGGGAGTACAAACCAGGCTGGACAGATGCTGAATGGCACATTGGCTGGAGGGAAATGGTGGCAGTTGAACTCGCTCTTCGAACGCTCATATCCTCAGGCCACTGCAGCATAAGAGTACATCTTTGCTCAGACAACATCGGCGTCATTGGAGCCCTCAAGAAAGGAAGCTCTTGCGGATACAAAATCAATCTTATCCTTTGAAAGATTATTGAACTCATGCAAGAGTTTAAAGTCTGGATAGATTGTGTATGGATCTCAACACACGACAACCCAGCTGATGCACTGTCGCGGGGCAAATTCCCTCCACGTAAACAAATTCACTCTCATCCTCCCACAGTACCGCAACACCTAAAGCCATATATATTCAGTTCGATTCAACCCAATGACCCACGCCTTCTCTTGCGCGTCTTGTACATACAATCATGTTGTACTACCAACGATACAATTAATACTAACGATTCATGTTCACGCTATCTCTAACCATGCATAAAACGAGCCCAAGTGAATGACCTACGAGATCCAAATGATGAACGGACAAATGACTTAATATCACACGCATCACCTTACTTTCAAACCACCACAATCCACATTGACACAATCCACAGTGACACACCTACAACACCACAGCAGACCCTCCTCATCTTATCATGCCCCCATACAGAACCGGATTCATATGCAATCAGGACGAGGACTACCCACGAGCTGCCCAGAAAGTCCAATTCACCACAGAGAACCAACCTATCCATATCCAACCGCAACTGCACGTCGCGGCCAACACATACAACCAGAGCACCATGAACATCATGGACGCCGCGGTCTCTGAGAAGACACTCCATAGGAAATCACAGTATGCTGCTGAATTCCTAGTCTGGGCAGGAGAGCAAGGTCTCCAGGAAATCAACGTGCTGCCACCATCCGTGGCTACACTGTGTAACTTTGCAGCCTCCTTTGCTGGAAAACTGGCAGGAGGAACGACAAAGGCAAAGCTCTCCACGGTAAAGAGCTGGGTGCAGAAGAGAGGGCTTGCTTGGAATGGTCAAGACAACCTGCGCAACATGTTGAATGGCATCAAACACCGAGCCCCCAGCTCGTCCTTCCGAGATCAGAGACCTCCCATTAAAAAAGAGCATCTCAGCATACTCTTTGACAAACTCGACCTCACAGGTACATGTGGTATCAACCACGCCATAGCAGCCGCTAGCACTGGATGCTTCTACGGTCAACTCAGAGGCAGCAAAATTCTCCTGCTCTCCTCAGACACAAATGACTACAATCCAAACTCCCTCCCTACCATTAAGGATCTTGGGCCTGCCAACGAGAATGGCAACAGGAAGCTAAGACTTCTGAAGACCAAGGTCGAGCAAACGAGAGGCAAAGAGGTCATCTACTCTCCTCAGCCAGGTCACACGAGCCCCACCAGAGCATGGAGAGAACACATTTGAGTCAACCGACTAGGTCCCAATGACCCTCTTCTAGGCTACCAAAATGACTCAGGTGAGCTCAAGGTGCTCACAAAGTTGATCTTTCTTAAACTTTGCAAACAGATATGGTCAGAACATGGCATTCCGCGCATGACGGGCCATTGCTTCAGGATCGGTGGCACAACCCACTACCTCATCCAGGGCATCGCACCCGACATTGTGAAGATACCTGGCTGCTGGAAATCTGACGTGTTTCTCAAATACTGGAGAGACTTGGAATCTCTTGCCTCCATTCACTTGCACTGACATCACGTGCAACAATCCTATTCGAACCACCTACAGAAGTCCGGAACTCGTCATCGTTACACTCCCCATTAGACATCTCCACTACCACAGACATCTCCACTCTCGCTGCATACATTAATAATGCATAACTATACTCACACCACACCTATCCATCCCACACACCTTATACCACACATATACAGTGACGGCCATATCAAATCCACACCCCAAATTGGGAAGGTCATTCCCATCAACTCAGAAAACGGCTGCTTCTCATTGTTCCTAGTAGCGAATACCGTTTTTTGGGTGTATATACATTGTAAATGTACAGTAGAATACATGGAATTAAGTATCTAGTACTGGCAGGACATTGTGACAAGAAAAAAATCAAAGAAATTTCGAAAATAAGCGATGGATGAGAGCAAAGTACAATGGATGACAAGGGAGGCATTAATACTTCAGCCAGCGGCCTTCCTTGTCTAACAATCCCTGGATACGATGAGGAAAGGATGTATAAAGCTTTCGAACATATTCATTGAATGAAGCACTGTACCAAACCTGCTCCAATGCTGTCCAAAGTTGGTTCAATGTGCGTGGTGGCGGATTCATCTTCTGGACCCGTCGTTCAAGCTCTGCCCATGTGTTTTCAATTGGATTGATATCGGGAGATTTTGAGGGCCACTTCATAACATGAATATCATGATTTCTGAACCAAGCTTGGGTGTCTCGAGCAGTATGCTTTGGATCATTATCCTGCTGAAAGATCCATTGCTGGCCTTCGTATCCACAGTCGTGAACACTTGGCAATAAGGAATCCTGGAAATTAATGAGTGATGAGGATAAGACTGAAAGAAAAATAGCGCACCGCCAAGACCTGCATGTACACAAAGCGATCCATTCTTCCCTCAATCCAATGGAGCTTGCCAACTCCATTCCGAGTAATGCATCCCCAAACCATCAATGATCCATTCCCCAGCCCTCGACGATCTCTCTGAGACACAATCTGCTCCATCAGCAGATCCTGCCCTTTGCATCGGCGGCACCAACGAAGTCCATCTGAGCCACTGAGAACAAACTTGGACTCATCCGAGAAAATGACCCAATAATGAGCCCATGCTGCAAGGAAGGCCCATTCCCGCCACGTGCGTGCAAATGCAAGTCGCTCTCGGAAGTTGTGGGGTGTAAGGATGACTTTGTGGCGATGAATGAAGCCTTTGAGACCGTGTTTGAAGAGCATGCGGCGGACAGTTCGCTGTGGGATTTCAGGAAAACGCTGGCGTTGGAGATCTGCACCATCTGTAGCGCGTCCTTCATCAATGTCAGCAATCCCTTGAGCAGCCTCTAGCTCAGAAATGAGATTACGATGGCCAGGACGAGGTGCCTTGTAGTAGCAACCATGTTTATGAGCAATTTTGTAATTGCGAGAGATTGTTGTATGATCAGCTGCAGTGCCACGAAATTCTGGGGCATCGTTAGCAATCCAATTGAAGCTTTTGTGTAGTTCATCATGGTAATGAAGTATCATCCTCCGTTTGGTAGGAGTTACATTAACAGGAGGAAGCCCAGTGGGCTTTTTTCAAGCAGTCATGGTAAGAGAATTAAAATTATCTAGTACATGGGAAAAACCTTCCCAATTCAGGGTGTGGATTTGATATGGCCGTCACTGTATGTATCCCGCACACCATGATCAGATCTCCTAGCAATGTACTCTCAACACGCACTCACATTACTGTATATCCCATACACTCACTGAATAACAAAGCTCCCATTTGCCATACACGCACTGAATTAACAAAGCTCCCATTTGCCAGACATAAAATCTCAGTCACCACAGCCTTGGCCTATGCCCCTGAGGGTTTGTCGTCTACAGATTCCGACGTGCCTGTGGCTTCTTCGCATGGATTATTGGTATCTGTATCCTCCGCACCCCCAGGTCGGAATATTGATTCCATTTCTCACCAAATAAAGATTCGAACTATGGAATTAATATCCCTACGTGCCTTTTGCCCAATGCACGTTATCAGTAGCCTTATTTGTTTATGAACAATCAATCTATATTTCATTGAAGAAACTTGATACGTGAGATCGTAACAGAACCCAGACGAAATGAAAAATGCACTGCTAAAGATTGCACTGATGGACCATTTAAACCAGTACCAGTTTACAGTTCATCCACATTTCAGAAAATCTTCCACTGGTGCAATTCATGATTTGTTGAAAATTTAGCAAATAAACTGAATTGAATTGGACCTTCAAACACTACTCAACATATTCAATGATAACAAAATGGCGATAATATTTTTTTAACTTGCAGTGCTTTGTTCAAATCATTTTTGGTGTTGATAACAATTCAATAAAGAATTTCTGGAAAGGGAATCTGGACCTCCCTTGGCTATGCTAACCATAATTTAGCAGTGAATTTTGCACTCCCTCATACCAGAGTACAAGGGGTGTGCAGAAAATTCATATTATATCAATATTATATATTCTGGTCTTAAGCTTGACAGACCCTCCCTCCTGTACCTGCCTTATAGGGAAGGAGATTCCCATGGCTACATAAGCAGATCGGTGTGAACATTGTCCAATAGACACAATCTGCTTTGCTACCTATCCCCCATTCCCTCTGCTATTGAACATCTAGGACATCAAATTAAATATCCCAAAGGTAATACTTACTGTCCCATTTCATTCAATTTGACAGTCACGGGTCATGGGCTCATAAAATGTCATGAAATGTCACAATGGTCATGGGTCACTTTACAAAATTTGTCCAAAATCAACAGCTTTGACCGGCTTTAGTGCCGAAAACGCTAACAAATCTTTCCATTTAAGGAAATTTGTCGAATTCATAATTTTAACATAGTGTTCACAGGTCACAAGCCATGTTGAATTGAATGAAACGTGACAGTAAACTTCTTTGTTTTTTGCTGTGTTTTTTGGGGATAATGGATTGAAGCATAAGTGTATCAACTTTTGTACATGCAAACGAATATTCCATGCAAACGGATATTCTATGCTCCATAGATTGCGAGATTATTTCAACTGATAACATGAGAAACATAGCCTATGAATTTAGGCAAAGGAAAAGATTTCGGAACTGATGAAATTTGGGGTAATAAAAAGAAGTATTATTCGGATAGGGACTACAAGTACTCAAATCCATGCTTGCGTATTGGATAGGGAGCGCTTAAACATTGTAATGATATCCATAAGTCCTACTATAGCTCATTAATTAAAGGAAAAAGCAAGAGATGAAAGATAAGATGTACCTCAGGCAGCAGAAAACCTTGAGAAACCCCAACTTTGGCGCAGCATGATCCCAATTTAACACGTTTTGAATTTGTTTCCGAGACAGCCTTTGTGATCCACTTGAACGTTTAGCCAGATAGAGAGATACTTCAAAGCACCAGACCCCAGTCGACATAAAAGAATTATGATGTCTCTCTCAAGTGCAAAGATTGATCCCAGGGGCTCCGAGCACTTTTTAGTTGATGTCAGTGATGTCGAGCCGTTCAAGGCTGTCGGAATAATGAATTCGAAAAGTGAACGGCGCTGTTGAGATGCAAGATGGTGGATTTAAAAAGAAGAATTTGACAAAAAGATTAATCAGGTCCGATGCAAATGACCATTGCCATGTCTCATAGGAAAAAACCCGTAAACCCGTGGACCCGGTGGTTTCGGAGGCGGTATTGACGGGTTTAAGACTGCAGCAGACTGTACCCATATATACCCGGCACCCGTATACCAGATACCGCAGATACCGCAGATGATCCGTGACCCGTGACCATCCTTAGCTGTCAAAAATGGTAATCCAAGTGCCCGGAACTTGGTTTAGTGGCCCCAGTCATCGATGATAGGAATATAGTGCCTTATGGCAAGACATTATTGCCATCACCATCACTGTCCTGACTCCTGAAAGTTTGTCAACTTTGCTCAGGCTGATAAATATTAAAACAATGCTAAGGCTGAAATAGCTTCTCCAAATTTATTGGGAATGCATTTCTCCATCATCCAGGGGCATCAGCAAAACCTGGGTGAACTGTGAACTGCTGTGAATTTCTGTGGATTGCTGTGAGTTGCTATACAGTGCTGTACAGAAGCCCAATATAATCCATAGTAACCACAGAGCTGTCCAGTTCTGTACAGAGGGTACCCTTCCTGTGCAAACACCCAGGTTTTGCAGATGAGTGTTGAACCAACAATATGTTTCTGTCAAGTATACTTTCTTACTTTATGGTTCGCACAGCAAGCAAGTTACTGTTAAGCTCACTGGGGTTACATGAATTTATGATGAAAAGACGCTAAGATGGTGTAATTACGGTTCGGCCGGTGTTTATAGTAAATTCCACAATAACCCGCGAACTCATGGCAAGTTGCTTCCTGTGCTAGTGCTAATTTATGGCACTTAGGTCTCAAAATTCCGGGAGGCAATTTGGTGATCATCAAGTCATCATTGATCAAGTTTGTCCTCTATAAGAATCAAAGCGAGTTTCACTTTCTTTTCTCTATCTGCTCTTGCTAGATACCTCTGCAACTTGTAAACATGTCCTTAAACATCACAATCTCTGTAGAGAATGTCACTACACTCCACCAAAACATTATAGAAACTGCAATCGGGATGGGTGTGTGGGGTATGACTCGGAATATTGATCTCATCATTTTACATGTGGCTTAAAAAATTTTATAGGCATAAACACTACTCTTTTCGTGATGTCTATATACACGCTTATTTAGGCTCCTAGTTTACTACATCACAACCATCCTAAGTGATTAATTTTATATCAGGAAACAAGGGATAACGTCAAGGCCTCGTCAAGTGCTACTAGCAGTGTCAACTCTCATGTACATTGGGGCATGTGCATTTGAACTAGTCTACCTTTTGGGCTTTACCAGTGCTATTCAGAATCTAGGCGAGACTCCTGCAGCCTCTGGATTCTTTAAACCCAATGCAGGATACTACACCAGTGTCATATTTTCAAGGGTTAATGTAAGTGAATGCGAATATCCAACATCCCCGAACTCACTGACAACCTTTTGTTATGAAGTTTATTCTGAGCGATGGAGTAGTATGCTGGAGAGCCTGGGTTCTGTATCCACTCAACAAAACAGCTCAAGGAATGCTTGCACTATGCATGTTTGTCAGTATCAGTATGTATTAAGATTCACTTGAAAATTTGAATGGGGTTCACTCAAATTTTTTTTCACGAAACAGCTGCTCTTACGACCACCGCTATCATACAAGTTGAAAGTGATTTAAAATCAGGAGGAAGTAACGCATTTACTATCTCAAATCTCTCATATTTTATCCCACTTCTTTTCACCAATACTGTTGCCACGGCCCTGGTTGGGTACAAATTCTGGTGAGACACCTTTTTGCTAATATTATTGTTTCCGTTTTTGCCTGACAATAATTTCGATACAGGGAATATCATCAAGAAATTAAGGTTCATATTACTTCTAGTTCAAAGAAACAGAGAACCCCAGTCGAGAGCATTTTAATATTGCTCACCGAGTCCGGAGTTTTGTATTGCTTCTTTTGGGTGCATTGAAGTTCATCCAGTTGAAGATCATGTGAGCTCATAATTTCTGCTACAGATCATCTCTATGATCAGTGGTATTTCCACTTTGGGTCCCCTCAGCGCGGAAATACTTGAATGTGCACTTCCCCAGTTATCGGTGCGTCGAGAATCCATCCCCCCCCACGGTGTATTGACTGGAATGATTTGTGCAGGCCATATACTTAATGAATGTTATCCTTGTTGTTTCCTTACGAAAATCCCTTGACATGAATTCCCTAGTACTCAATTCTCAACAATTACAACAAATGAGCAACCTAGATTTTTTCCATCCCACATCATCTAGGTGCAGGGAGAGCAGCCTACCTAGCCATAGTCGCGGACCACAAATCGGAGAGAGTTTTGTAGCAAAGGTTCAAGATGTCGTTTGGGGATGGAAATGGACTGCACATGAAGAAATTATTGGTAGCAGGAGTGAGGCTAATGCAAGTGGAAGTGTTCTGGAGGAAATAGAGGAAAAAACACTAGTACTATAAATTTTGATTTTAACATGACGTGATATATGTCTTTCATACTTAGTAATTGTTACTGATCCTGGATCGATTTTCCATTCCAACGGGTTGTGCGTATGAAGGTGCAGGTGCTAGTGCATAGTAAGGAGTCCGATTCGTTTAGATATGAAATAAAATAAGAAACATTGCATGAAAAATCGATGTGGCATGTTGAATGTACCTTCCATTGAGCAGGGAAGTTGCCATAACAAGTGGGCATACTGAAAATGAAGGCATCAAAGAGCTGGGCACGAGTGGGGGATGCATTGCAGTGGGAACCTCCTGAAAAAGAGTCTCGGGGATTCTAAAAATAGCACATTGGTCAGTGAGCAAGCAAATAGAAATGAGGACATACTAAAAGATGATAGCCTTGATTCCGGTCACATTCTAGTTCACTTTGATCTTGCTTTGGCCACTAGGTGCTGCCGACATGTTTTTGACATTGGTCCTGACCACAATGCAACTACTCAATCTTCTTTATCAATTATCTTATGCCTTAATGACTGAACTCAAATAAAAATAAAGTAATGGCCTTAACTTGTAAAGTCAAAAAAAATTCTGCTATATGCTAGTAGAAGTTCTGAAAGACTTGGTCACCTAAAACGGTAGAAATATCGAAGATATTACAATAGATAATTAGCAGGAAAATAACTAAAATTTAAGCCCTCAGAGGTTATATGTAGAATCAAAAATTTTTAAAATGCTTAACATTGGATAAAGATATTCCTGCTCTGTTATTGATAAAGATTTACAGATGCCAACCCAGATGCAAAATATTCTGGGTAAATCAACATATTTAGTGCCACTTCAGTCACCTACTAAAAAATACCTACTTAGGCTCAACTTTTGCCTTCCAAGTTGGACCTAAGTAGGGGTAAATGCCTGGCATACACTGTTAGAAATGATAAATGGAGTTTAAATGATTGTGTAGCTGTTTGACCTTGACTGGGCCCTGAGGCAAACAGGTAAGGTACATGAGTAACTACATACTGTATTTTTACCTGTAAGAATGACTATGTCATAGTGCATATAACAGGAAAGTGGGTACTATGCAATATCTGTGGCTACTATGCATACAGTAAAGTGGCTACTGTGAGTATATGCATGGATACTGTGAGTGTATGCGAAAATATCTCCTGTGATATCATATATTCATAAGTATGTTGTAATGTGGGTTAAAATAGATTTTCTGTAAATTCCAACATATTCCACCATGGTAATACCACCATGGTGGTATTCTTCAAACATAGTATATTGAATTGTCTATTGTTACACATCTAACCTTGAACCCTAGCCCCTAATCCTAACCCCTAAGTCCTAATTTATAAATCTCAATTCCTGACATTTTTTTGGTAAAATAAGCACCCATCCATGCTGATAGACGTAGTTACATGTACATAGGTAATGTCATACTTTACTAGTACTGTTATTAGGATCAGTACATATAGTACTAGGTCACACTAGTAGCTCTTAGTCGTATCACCAATAAATTTGTACTAGTAACTAATCTAATAGTTGTACTAGTATAACAACATATTAGGTTTACTAACCATTACATTAGTTACTGGTGTACCAGCTTATACATCACGAAACCCCCCAGGATATGTCTATTGCCCAACATCACCTATTGATCACCCCTCAAGATGCTAGTACCCGACCATAATGTTGGTAGTTGACACTGCTGTAAAACAGTGTCAACCCTCACCATCCCAGGACACCTGGAAAACACTATGGTAGGCAATCAACACCATCAAAATCAATAGAGGCAATTGACATCTTTCAACATCATTTTGTTCAATTGACACCAATTGCCATTGGTTATTATGCTTCTTTCAAAGCAGCCTAAAACAAAGAAATAATATTGTTGGGTAGTGCCAAGTATTAGCCTGCCCTGTCTAGCCATTTATTTTGGAACTTTTAAATTTGCAATGTCTGGGATTCAAACCGGCAACCTGATCAAAGGAATCAGCCGTGCCCGCACACACATAACCACTTCACCAAGTTGCCATTTCTAATATAAGCTTCTTAGTACACTATATAGGCTCACAGATGTATAATAAACTACTTCCTCTGCATCTTCTTCTCTATTATCTATGTATTTAGCTTCTACAGTTGGTTCAGATAATATATATCATGTGTAAGACTCAATTCAAAGGCATTCCAAGGAAAATGGTGAGTCAATGTTGAATGGTGTTAATGGTTTGGAATGACGTTGAAAGGATGCCAATGACTTAGAACAATGTTGAAAGATGTTAATTGCTAACATCAATGGTGAACAATGTTGACCACTAAATAAGGTGACAAAAGGGTGTCAATTGCCCAGCAGCATTGCTCCAATAGACACTGCCTACATCTTGCTAGAAATCTCTCATATTTCCTGTCTATCTACCATGATTTTGGTCAATGACCATCTATCACCACTGGTAGACACTGTTGTGCAGGTTCCGTGATGTAAGTACAACAACTTATTAGTACTAGTATAATAATCAGATTAACTACCTGTGTAATAAATTATCAGTACTAACCATTAGATTAGCTACTATTACAATGAATTATTAGTACTACTCACCATTACATTAGTTACTAGTACAAATTATTGATGGTACCAACTAAGAGCTACTAGTGTGACTTAGTACTATATGTACTGATCCTAATACCAGTACTAGTAGAGTATGACATTACTTATGTACATGTAACTACGTCTATCAGCATGGATGGGTGCTTATTTTACCAAAAAAATGTCAGGAATTGAGATTTATAAATTAGGACTTAGAGGTTAGGATTAGGGGTTAGGGTTTAAGGTTAGATGGGTAACAATAGACAAATCAATATACTATGTTTGAAGAATACCGCCATGGTAATACCACCATTATATCACCATGGTGGAATATGCCAGGCATTTACCCCTACCTAGGTCCAACTTGGAAGACAAAAGTTAAGCCTAAGTAGGTATCTTCTAGCAAGTGACTGAAGTGTCAGTGCAGTTCTTCATGGTTTTCCTTGATACATTTTTTGTTATGGGTTGCAAATTTGGATAATTCTACTGAACAACCCCCTTGGCTCAAGTCTTATTTAACAACCCAGTTGAGGTCACATATGGTCACACATGGTCACATTGAGGTCACAACATATAAATTTGCCTTGGAACTAAAGTTTTTGTGAAGGTCAGAGATAATCTGGAGTTTTTATATTGTTAAGAGGCAGACAAGCTCAGTTGGCAGGTACAACCTCAGCGAGGAGGGAATCAACATTCGTGAATGGGGGCAAGAACAATTGATTGATAACTTGTATTTACCTACTTTATATATGGAAGCAGATAGGGGTATGGTGTGCAGAGCAGCTGGACAACCAAGAGAAGGGTATTTACCCAACACTCCCACTTGTATGGTTGTGTAGCACAGGGAATAGACATACAACAAGCAATACCAGTAGATATGTGGGACAAAGAGGTTCCGAATGGTCAGAATGGATAGGGTGAAGTTGGGGCACATACACACAATGAAATGATAAAGCATCATGGGCTCCCACTGGAGCCAGCAACAGGGTAAACAACATCCAGAGCTCCCACTGGAACCAGTAACGGGCACAATGAGTGCCATGACAAATGACAGGTAAAGAAATTTGGCAACAAGCACAACAAGTGCAGACAAACAATGAGATAGAAATAGAGCAATGGGCACATCACTTCAGGCTACCACAATTTATATCATGTTAGATAGGCCAAAGTGTAACAATCCAGTATCTAATATGAAGTAAATCCACAGGATATCCAGGGCCATGGATTCCAGGGTGCCAGGACCTCTGGCACCCCTGGATTCCAGATGTCCTGGATTCCATGTCTCTTTAGTATTGGCGACCAAATAAGTATTGATAGTGAGAGTGATGATGGTCTCATCTAATCATCTGTCAACCTATCTCTCCTGATCCCATCAACAATCATGTGACACTGTCACACAGTACGAATTGAAATTTTTGAAATAGTGATTGATCATTACAGTGATAACTTTGTCATCTACACCAAGCAACCTACCTCTGCTGATCCCATCAGCACTCATGTGACACTGTCACACAAACTATAAATTAAGCTTTTGATTACAATGAGGATGGATCCCAGAATGAGCCCTAGGGATAAGGTAAACTGTATAAGTAGTGTGACTGTGTCACATGTGTCACATGACAAAAGTTGGGCATGAGGTGCCATAATTAGTGGAAAAATCATAAAAAATGATGAAAATATTCATAGGATGGGTTTGCAGCCTGTGCATGGCTTTTAATAGTAGTCTATGGAATCCATGAACTAGTAAATGTACTAGTCCATGGATTCCATGAACTAATGAATGTGCTAGTCTATGGAATCCACGGACTAGTGCATTTACTAGTCCATGGATTCCATGAACTAATGAATATACTGCTCCATGGATTCCATGAACTATTGAATATATTACTCCATGGAATCCATGAACTAGCACATTGACTAGTCCATGGATTCCATGAACTAATGAATATATTACTCCATGGAATTCATGAACTAGTACATTGACTAGTCCATGGATTCCATGAACTACAAAACATACTGGTCCATGGATTCCATGACCTACAAGCTATACTACTCTATGGTATCTATGAACGAGTAAATATACTCCCCATGGAATCCATGAACTAGTCTGACTTACTGATACTATTACAACCATTAGATTAGTTAGCGGTACAAGTTACTAGTACTAGGACAACCATTAGATGAGTTACTAGTCTGACTTATTGGTACTACTACAACCATTAGATTAGTTACTAGTCTGAGTTATTGGTACTAGTACAACCATTAGATTAGTTACTACAGTGATGGCAGTTAATGATGAACCACCCACATGGCTTATTGAATTGAATTGAATTGCCAGGTGGTTCATCATTAACCGCCGTCACTGTAGTGCAAGCTATTGGTGCAGTTGTACTAGTGACTGATCTAATGGCTATAATAGTACCAATAAATCAGACTAGTAACAAATCTAATGGTTGTAATAGTACCAATAAGTCGGACTAGTAGCTCATCTAATGGTTGTACTAGTACTAATAACTTGTACTAGTAAGTAATCTAATGGTTGTAATAGTACCAGTAAGTTGGATTAGTAACTCAGTAGCTAATCTAATGGTTGTAGTAGTACCAATAAGTCAGACTAGTAACTCATATAACGGTTGTACTAGTACTAGTAGCTTGTACTGCTAACTAATCTAATGGTTGTAATAGTACCAATAAGTCAGACTAGTAACTAATCTAATGGTTGTACTAGTACCAATAACTCGGATTAGTAACTGATCTAATGGTTGTAATAGTACCAATAAGTCAGACTAGTAACTCATATAATGGTTGTAGTAGTACCAATAAGTTCGACTAGTAACTCAGTAACTAATCTAATGGTTGTAACAGTACCAATAACTCGGACTAGTAGCCAATCTAATGGTTGTAATAGTACCAAAAAGTTACACTAGTAAGCCATCTAACAGTTGTACTAGTACTAACAACTCATACTAGTAACTAATCTAATGGTTCAACCTACGACACCAGTCTCATTGACAAATGATTACAATTGTCAGTTTTAACTTATTCTACAAATTACTACAGTTGTAATACACCTAAATACAGCCTAACAACGGTGAACTAATGTAGTTAAATTACATTATGAAATTTACATGTGCCTGATGGCAAAGCAGTATTCTCAGCCACCAAATTAGACATGTTTGATGAATTACATACCTGTCGGTGAGCGTTCGAATCATTGATGTGTACAATTGAGTTTTATTTTATTTTTCTTTCTATGCAATGCCGTGGCTAGCTCTCGTTAGGGTTCGCCCGAAGGGTAAACCCTAACATAAGAGAGCTAGTCCGGCATTGCCAAACATGCTGGGTTAGGGGTTAGGGGTTGGGGTTAGGGTTAGGGGTTTCTGCCTGTCAAAATAAGCGCAAACGAGGCTTTAGAGTGCCTGCCGACGACTTCCCGGCCCGGGGGACCCCCGAGCGCAGCGAGGGAGGGGAGGGAAGCAGAGGCAGGCCTGAAGTTTGCATGCCAAATACAGTACTAGTGATATAATATTAATTGATGGTACTTACAACTGTAATAATTTGTAGAATAAAGTAAAACCTACAATTGTAATCATTTTTGTATACAAGATCTGTGTCTGGGGCTCAATGGTTGTACTAGTACCAATAACTCGGCCTAGTAACTGATCTAATGGTAGTAATAGTACCAGTAAGTCGTACTAGTTCATGGAATCCATAGACTAGTATATTTTGTAGTTCATTGAATCCATAGACCAGTACAGTTACTAGTTCATGGATTCCATGGAGTGGTACATTTACTAGTTCATGGATTCCATGGAGTAGTATTTCTGTAGTTCATGGAATTTACTAGTACATTGATTAGTGCATGGAATCCATGGACTAGTCAATGTACTAGTTCATGGAATCCATGGACTAGTAAATACATTAGTTCATGGAATCCATGGACTAGTAAATACATTAGTTCATGGAATCCATGGACTACTAAATGCACTAGTTCATGGAATCCATGGACTACTAAATGCACTAGTTCATGGAATCCATGGACTAGTGAATGCACTAGTTTGTGGATTCCATAGACTAGTATATTCATTAGTTCATGGAATCCATGGACTAGTACATTTACTAGTTCATGGATTCCATAGACTACTATTAAAAGCCGTGCACAGGCTGCAAACCCATCCTATGAATATTTTCATCATTTTTCATGATTTTTCCACTAATTATGGCACCTCATGCCCAACTTTTGTCATGTGACACATGTGACATAGTCACACTACTTATACAGTTTACCTTATCCCTAGGTCTCCTTCTGGGATCCATCCTCATTGTAATCAAAAGCTTAATTTATAGTTTGTGTGACAGTGTCACATGAGTGCTGATGGGATCAGCAGAGGTAGGTTGCTCGGTGTAAATGACAAAGTCATCACTGCAATGATCAATCACTATTTCAGGAATTTCAACTTGTACTGTGTGACAGTGTCACATGAATGTTGATGGGATCAGTAGAAATAGGTTGTCAGATGACTAGATGAGACCATCATCACTCTCACTATCAATACCTATTTGGTCGCCATTACTAAAGAGACATGGAATCCAGGACATCTGGAATCCAGGGGTGCCAGAGGTCCTGGCACCCTGGAATCCATGGCGCTGGATATCCTGTGGATTTACTTCATATTAGATACTGGATTGTTACACTTTGGCCTATTTAACATGATATAAATTGTGGTAGCCTGGAATGGGCACATCGAGTGCAGACAAACAATAAATGTAGAAATGCAGTGATGAATGGGTACAGCAAGTGTTGATGGGAATGAGCATGGCAAGTACAGCAATGGGGATAAGGCAAACAGGATCAGTAAGCATCCAGTCCCATAATCTGTTAAGAGGCAGACAAGCTCAGTTGGCAGGTACAACCTCAGCAAGGAGGGAATCAACCATTGAGAACAGGGGCAAGAACAATTGATTGATAACTCATATCTACCTACTTTATATGTGGAAGCAGATAGGGGTACATGTGGTGTACGGAGCAGCCAGAAAACCAACAGAAGGGTATTTACCCAACATATATCTCAGATACTTCCACCAGCCTTATTTGGGAATCTGAGCGGTTTGTGTTGCAACTTAAGTAAGCTGAGGCATGAGGTGGTAGCTGACTTTTTTTTTGAAAAAAAAAACACACAAAAGATTGAAAAAATCACATCCAAGAATGTGTGACAAAAGTGTGATGGGGTTGCCAAACTAGCTTTTGCAAAAACTTCCTTTTTTGGGAGGGTTGTTGCCAGCAAGGGGGTTCAGTAGAATTATCCCGCAGATTATATGAAGGAGATAATCTGATTTTATGAGATTTTATGAGTGCCTCTGAGAGCCATAATAAAATTATCTTGTTCTTCCTGCCAAAAAGTGCCAAAAACCCAGAAATGAAAGTTCGGGTTTTGTGCCATTAAGTATGCAGGACCATTCAGGATTGTTTGCAAAAAAATCCCAGCATGTCCCTAGAGCACATTAAATGTCTTCTATACCCCAGAATACTATATATTTCATTGCACAATTAGTAAATAGGAAATTCAAACAAAAAGGAGGTGTAAAATATCTGGCAGATCACAAGGCTAAATGTTATCCAGCCTCTGAAGTGAACTCTCATCAATGTTAATGTTCTTGCGCATGTTGATTACACAGTCAAAGGGTACAGGTTGTCTTCAAAAATGAACCATGAATGTCAGAAGGATTTCCAGTTGAGGCTGAAAGTTCTATCTACCTCATGGGTCCCTCAGTATATTCAACTTTCACAGTCTTGGGCTCCCCTGTCTTGTCATCAATAGGGCAGGTGATATCAACAAGAGCAAGAGTCGTAGACATTATCATCCACAGGGACCGGTTGGCAAGCTGGAATCCAGGGCAAACTCTGAGAAGATCAGTTTATAGTGTTTATTGCAAACAAGCGGGAAGCTCACCTGCGACCATATCCGAAAGAGGGTCCGAAAGAACTGGGGACCTCTGGATCGAGAAAACGCTCTGGGTGAAAATTCTTAGGGTCCGGATAATTTATCTCATCCTGAAGGATCTCCCTGCAGGGCCTTTAGATAGATATGCACATTGAACGAGACCGGCCACGTACCATGCGTTTACACAAACAACGCTTCCCCTTGGCAAACTCATGGATCTCAGAGTATGCTCTTTCTCAAGTATATGCGGAAAGACTAAAATTGTATTCAGAAACACTGATTAATAGATTATTATTAAGACTTACCGAGAGGCGCTGGGGGCTGCCATCGGAGTAGTTCCTTGAAGATGCAGTCTATGAAGGGAAGTGCTTGACGGTCACTAAATTCAGGGAGTCTGATACCTCCTGTGATAGCGTCAATCTCGTCTTGCGCTCGTTTCTGTATGTTGGGATGTAACAGCATGGCGAGGAAAAAGGTGGAAAGAAATGAAACACTCTGCAATTTTGGTGTCAAAATTCTCCAACCTATAGTGACATCTCGACGAAACTTTACTCGCCGTTTCAGTACCGCCTACAGAATAATTGTTAGGCCACTTTCATCAAATGCAATTGGGCATGGAAATTAATTACCTAGATATGAACTGCAAGCGGCCCATTTCACAATATCGAGATATTCTTCCTCATCCATTGCACTGCGTGATGAATCACAGATTGACTGAGATACTAGGCATTCAAGGTGGCGTCCATGTTTCTAAGAAGACAGAACGAGCTACACTGTCAAGTATGGTTGCACAAGGAAGGACGTGTAGTTTCTTACGATTTCTTCCATTGTCTCGTGGAACGGTACATCGACAATGTCTTTCACGATACCTGTACGCCATTTATCGGACTGCCGCTTGAAAGACATACCTGGGAGCAGCGATGGTAGAAACCGGACTTGACAGCATACGTTGAGCGTTAGTATAGATAAATAACAAAAACCGAAATGAAAGAACCCCACGTACGGATGGGAAGCATATCAACAGCCCAGTAATTCGGGTTCGTCACAAGGCCGAAGACAGCTAATGCCTGCTCTCCCAGTTCAACATACTTTGATGTCACAGCAGAGATCTCAGTCCCATAGGTAATCCTTCCGATCCCAATAGCAACACATCTAGGGACATGAATTTGGAGAGCAGCGAAAAGACGTCGGTTACATACCTCCGAATTTCACTCATTACCTCGGGATGAGGAGTTTTAAGCAGTCGATGGACGAAGATTATGGCATTATTCTGATGGTCCTGCGAGTATCGTGCTACTGACTCAGCGTTGAGACCTCTTTGGAGGCATGCCCTGGTGGCCTTGAATCGGCGGTCTGGGGGAAGTAAGGGAAGGAGTTTATCATAACCCGTGCTATATCGTTCGACGTCAGCGGCTAAACACCCAGCTCATCTCACCGACATAGAGATGGGAGAGACGCACAGCGAAGCCATGGTGAGAACCGGGCGCGCAGAAGAAATAACAGAGTTCTGGTCTAGGAACTCGCTAGCTACATCCGCTGACGATATGATAATGTATGGATCTCCGAAAAAAGAGGCATAAACAACTGGGCCTTGAAATAAAGTATGAGCATGATACCGCTCATGGCAAGAATAATGACTACGTACCATAGGCTTTGGCCCATGCCGAGAATGTCACCCAAGGAGAGCGGACGGAGAGTTCTAGAACATTTCCAATGAAGGCCACCTGTCGTGGTCCTGGTGGAAGTTGGGAAAAACGAATAGTCGAGGATTTTCGGAAGAGAAAAATAACAAAAGCTGCAGCAAACAGGGAGGTCACTGTTACAGTTGTTAAGGAAATATTTTCCATAACGTTAATGACGTTGAAAGGAAGGATGAAAGATACGGCGAGGGAGAAATGAGAATCCTGCCACAGATTTTGACCAGAGAAACGATATGGTGGAATCTCTGACACTCCGTGAAATTATGGCGGGAACTTGATGTGAGATAACAGACTGCCTACCGCGCGCTGTTCGAGATGAGAGATCTCAAACGCGAGATGAAAAAAAAACAAACGTACCATCGGACAAAACTTCACACGGAGGCGATGTTTCTCCTAACTCGATTACTTAAGATAGATAGATAGATAAATACTCGGCTCCGCCCTAAGGCGTTTCCGCGAGGGAACAGCCGAGGGGACCACACAACCGGACACTCAGATTCGTTCCTAGAGGTCACGCTCACGTTCGCGTAGGTCACACTCACATTGGCATACCATTTATGGTAAGTCAATGGGTTAAGCTGGGCATCAATCGCGGCCGCAGGCTGCTAACAATGCCCCCGGATGCGTCCCGGGTTAGCTGGTTAGCGGTTAGCGGTTAGGGTGAGCCCGAAGGGCCTGAGGACATTTTGTACGTGCAAAATGAGGCTTTAAAGTGCTGGCCCAAAAATTTGCATGCCGGAGACTGAATCTTACTGAATGTGAGGTGTGAGCTGCTGAATGTGGAATGTGAGATCAGGGCTGTGAGTGTGTCTGTATATACCTGGAACAGCCAGCCCCAAATGACAACTCTGTGGCAAGCTCAGCCTGCAAAGAGGAAGGTAGACCACATGGCATCACAGGAGAATAATACTGTTACATGAGTAGTAGTAGTAGGCCATCCCAACAATTTACTTATCTCTGTTTCAGCAACTAGTTCCCCACAGCACAGGGTACCAGGCATCACAACTTTCAGACTTATGCAAAGACAAGAACAATGATAAAGAGAAGAAGATGATATTGAGAACTAGGAG
Source organism: Gymnopus androsaceus JB14 (assembly GCA_009733575.1). Classification (NCBI taxonomy): domain Eukaryota; kingdom Fungi; phylum Basidiomycota; class Agaricomycetes; order Agaricales; family Omphalotaceae; genus Gymnopus; species Gymnopus androsaceus. The sequence continues at coordinate 276,319 of ML769426.1, forward strand.
TTATTGACAAGATTGAAACTAAGGACTATGCTACAGCTACAACTACTATATATACTAAAGTGCAAGCCCCAAGCCCAGAACCCTATACCCTGACCATATGGTAACAACACATGAAACAATGAAAAGACAACTTGTATTAAGAGATGGACCTAACAAGTATGGACATGCTAGCATGTGTTATGATCAGAAACAATCATACTCTGATCAACTGAACTCTAATAATAAAGTAAACATAACCAATCAGTATAGCTGTGCATCTAAACAAGCATGCACTAAAGTAAAATACAAGAGTAAATGAAAGAAAAAGATAAAGAATACTGTATGATTATGACCTAAAGTTCCCGTAACCATAATATGGTCCCTGGGAACTTGGTCATTTTGAAAATTGTAACACATAACGGGGTTCAAGGAACTTGGAACTGGCAAAATAGTAACTTAAAATTCCAAAAATTGCGCCAAAATGCCCCAAAACACCAGAAAATTTTTCTGTAACACTAGTTTTTGGCCTGAGAACTTCACTCTTTCAAGTTCTCATCATAACACATAAAACCCAGGCACTTTAGTCTTTAGGTTGTGATTGCACAGTAATACCATGTATCAGATAAGATAAGAACATTCATAACATTACCGCCTTTTTAGGACACAATTTCCACATTGTGTGAGCTTTGCAGTCATTGATCCAATAGGCATAGAAGTTTGTAGTGGGGCTGTCAGTGATTCTGGAATAGGATGAAAGAATTGTTAAGGAAATAACGACATGGGTATTTTGAGTTATTAAATCTCTTTCGAGCATGGTTTATTGGGGTTTTTGTTATGGAATTCATTGATGGCATCCTTTGCTTTATCAAGATTTGATACTGGCTCCAGTTACAAAATCCTGAAAAGGATTGTATGTCAGATTTCTTTTTCGGTATAGGCCATTCCTGCTTTGACTTTCTTTGGATCCATTTTCACTTCTCCATTCCCAACAATGATTTCAAGGTAATCAGCATTAGGGAATTTGAATGTACACTTTTCTGGTTTGAGATAAAGGCAATTTTCTTCAAGGATTTTAAGGACTTCATGTACTTTTCAATGGTGTTCTTTGATGGTGTCAGTAAAGACTAAGATGACTTCCATGTAGACAACAACATGTCCTTCATTGATCAATTCTTTTAGCATATGGTTCATGAACACTTGAAATGTGGCAGGAGAATTTGTGAGGCCAAAGAACATAATTGTTGGTTCAAACAATGCACAATTGGTTCTGAATGCAGCCTTCCATTCATCACCATCCTTGATTCAAATATTATTGTAACAGTATTGAATGTCCATTTTAGTGATTCTGATTCACTAATAGTGAATACTTTAGTGAATACTTTAGCATCTTTGAGTTTATCAATGAGTTCTTGGATCAATGGAAGATAGTGTGTGGCATGGGTCTGCCGGGTTTGCCGGGTTTTGGGTCGGGTCACTGATTGTTTTCATGTGCATTTCTAACATATTTATTAGCTTCCTCTGTCGCTGTTGAATGGACGTTCTCCCGTGGTCGCATTCTTATTTCCCATCTCCGTAACCGACTTTGCGCTGATACTATTCGCGCTCTCATGTGCTTCGGAGATTGGTCTCGCAAAGATTATGTCTCAAATGAGGAGTTGCTTAGTTTTTTGCTTTCAGACGCTACGAATGACGACGACGGACTTATTGAATTAATAGATGATGAAATTGTGTAGTACTGTGTATTTTGGTAGTGTTCCTAGTATACGAAAAGACCTTTTTGTACAATTATCGAGTGACACCCGTGTTTGACATACACGGGTACCTGGACCCATCTAACCGGGTATGGGTGACTACCCGGTTCCGGGTCGGGTTGGGGTTTGGGGTACCCGAACCGACCCGAGCCACACACACTAACATTGGAAGAGGAAAACAGTTTTTAACTGTCATGTCATTGAGTTTCCTATAATCCTGAACTGGTTACATCAGAAAAAACTGTTTGGGCTCAGGAGGATCCAAGGTCACCTACTCCTCTTAGGCAACCTGAGGCATCCTAGTTGGCCCAGGAAAAAGGGCAAAACTTTGGACACCTCAGATATCCTAGTCATCCTAGGTGTCCAAAGTTTTGCCTTTTTTTCTGGGCCAACTAGGATGCCTCAGGTTGCCTAAGAGGCCTAGGAGACCTCAGGTCCTCCTGGGCTCAAAACAGTTTTTGCTGATGTATAATGCACCATCTTGTTTCTTAATGAAGAAAGATGGTGAGGCCATTGGAGAGTTTGACAGATGGATATGTCCTGATCATAACTTTACTTCTAAAAACTCATCAAATGCTTTTTGATTCAATAGATATACTTTACAGTCAACAGGTTGAGATTCAGGTGCTAATTCAATGGCATGATCCCATGGTCATTGTTTTGATAGTTTATCAAACCCTTTGTTATTGAATACAGCAGGATGTTCCTGACTCGGAGCATACTAATCCACTTTCAAAGGTTCTGACATGGCTCAAATATGACCCTGATCCTTAACATAACCTTCCCAATTGAATATGAAAAGTCTTCCCCTTCTTCAAGGCAATTCAGGGAAGTTCCATATTCAGGATTTAACCACCAAGGAATGTATCCACAATGAGCGGGACAGCCATTGAATGTGTTGTTAGAGTTAGACCAGTCTATGCTAGGATTATGTTCTTGAAGCCAATCAAGACCAATAAAGATACTGGTGTTTCCAGATTGGTAACTCCAAATTCTCTTCTTTCCACATGGTCTCTGATGACAAGTTGAACTTCTGTTATTGCTTCAATTGATCCATAAGGTACCATCAGCATTGTAGATAGCAGTCTTGATTGGGAGTTTTCAGATTAGAATATTATGTTTCTCAATGAATTCCTTATTGATACAAGATCTGGTAGCTCCACAATCTTCTGCTGCACTGATCAGCACTTCAAAGGGTCCAAAGAATGTAGATACTGTTTTGTCTTTTCCTTGATGAACCCTTTCAAGTTCTCTCTGGCATTGGCATGGCTTGCCGTATCGAGATACATTCCATCAAGTTTTTCTAAAAATTGAGTCCATGTAACTCCCAAAACCTGTTGTCTTCATTATAGAAATGATTGTAGTCATTATTGACCCAGTCTTGTTCTTTCCCTCCTTCCATATAGGTTATGGCAATGTTGATTCATTCTGTGTTGGTCTGAACCTTGTTCCTTGCATCACTTATCCAAGTGATGAGCTTCTGTTTCCATTCTCAGAAACTCTCTTTATTGCCTTTAAATGTTGGCAGTTCCTTCAAGAGAGATATCCTGTCACAGAGCTGGCTGGAGTTTCTCCTGGGTGGATTACACTCCATCCCTGAGTAATCAGGAATTGAGCAAGTTGTTTGGAGGTAGGAATGGGCTGTAGTGGTAGTGCATGTTGGGAGGTATTGGGAGCAGGGGAAGCAGGTCAGGACTCAGATAATGTAGATTTGGAGGTGTTGGTGTAGAGGTTTGGTTGGATGGAGTGATGGGTTGAGACTTAAGAGTGTGATAGCTTGTAAAGGATAAAATGATGAAAAGGTTTATAGAAAATAGAAAGGTGAAGGAAGAGGAATGTGGTAGATTGAATAAAACACAAATGTGTCATAGGTCAAGTGCAGAGTGTTTACTAACAGTCCTTGCACTTGTCATGCTGACTTCACAGAACCCTCCAACCAGGAATGGAGCAATGTTCTCTGTGCAGATGACCCCTCTCCAAAGATTGGTTATCAGTCACTGGTTTCAACTACCAGTACTACAAGTTAGACTCAACATTACTCATGTTGTACTATAGGTGTCTATAAGTCTAATTGGGTGCCAAGATCTGTAAGGTGAAAGATTGGTAGAATGGTGAGCGTAATGTGTAGGATGAGAGGATTATGAGTGCATAGCATGGAATACACAATGTGAAGTCTTGAGTAGCAAGAAATCACAACAATGTCAAAGAGTACTGTCAACCAGTATCAATGACAAGCAACAATTCATGATTAGTAGAAGAGAGTAGCTTCAATCTTCTGTCAGCAACTAGTTCCCCACAATACGAGGTACCAGACATCACAACTTTCAGACTCCTTAAGCAAAGACAAGAACAACGAGAAAGAGAAGAAGATGATATTGAGAACAAGGAGTTATTGACAAGATTTAAGCTAAGGACTATGCAACAGCTACAACTACTATATATATTAAAGTGTAAGCCCTAAGCCTAGGGCTCTTCACCGTAGCCGTACTCATACGGATACGGACGGCACGGTATGGAATTTTCCCGTACCGTAGTCACTCAGAAATTCCCGTATACGGCACGGAAAAATACGTCGTATACGCCGTAATATGGTACTGAGTGCCTATGTAAAAAAATAGTAAGTTTTGGCAACTTTTGGGCCAACCATTGAGCTTTCCTTAGACTACAGGCTACAATAGCCTCAATTAAGTATTTAACATATTTCTATGCCATGTTTAAGGAAGATTTTGTCATGTTATATATGTGTCACAATTTGTCACAATCACACTCAACTCCTTCTTTGCTTGATTTTGTACCGATATAGTCTCAAATACAGATAAACGTGGTATGCACATGCATTGTATATTCATTTCAGACATAAATTAACTTATATCCCCCCAGAAAATCCTGATTTTACTATCAACAATGTAAGTGGTCCATATACGCCGTATACGGCCGTATTCTCCCGTACCATGCTGTAGTCCAAAAAAGTTGGACCATAATACGGAAAGAAATTCCGTACCGTATACGGTACCTATGGTGAAGAGCTCTACCTAAGCCTAGAACCCTATACCCTGACCATATGGTAACAATGCATGAAACAATGAAAAGAAAACAAGTCAGCAACAATAGGTAATAAGAGATGGACATACTAGCATGTGTTATGATTGGAAACAATCTACCCTGATCAACTGAACTCTAATAATAAAATAAACATAACCAATCAGTATAGCTGCACATCTAAACAAGTGTGCATGCTAAAATAATATACAAGAGTAAATAAAAGAAAACAATAAAGAATAATAAGTACCATGTGTCAGATAAGATAAGAACATCTGTAGCACACAGGCTTCTCATCCAACCAACTTTTCCAAGAGGGAACTGCCTCATGAATGGACTTACTGTAAGGATGAAATGATCCCAATGGAAGATAAACCTTTGCAGGTAATAAGTGTCCAACTTCAGTGAAACCTGTATTTTCACTGGAGGAAACCAATATAATTTGAGCATTTCTGGAGCAAGGGTACCCATTCCAGAGAGCTCCAGAGAACCTAGAGATGTTGGACAGCTGTCAGAGCTCTCTGACGGACTAGGAAAATACATGTTTTGCTGATGGAATTAGAGAACAATCTGTTGTGAGGGAAAGGAAAGTGTTGGGATATGGTGTCCAAGAAGTTAGACCACAGTCCAGAAATTTCCAGAAGACCACTACACTGGAGAAGGACATGCTGAGGCATTTTGCAGTGAGTATGGCAAGCATGGCCTATGTTAAAGTCATTGAGAGTTTGCATTGTGCAAGGAGATGCATGGAAGGTGACTGGTGTCAAGTTGCCACACAGAAGGCAAGTTAGTGTAAGCCCATGAGTACTGTACCATTTCAATCAAGAGTTGACTGTTCAGTCATCCATCATCCTCAAAAAAATCGGAGTGTGGTTTTAATTATTTCTTGATTTTCTGGATTTATTTTGTATTTATTTTGGTCAAAAATTTCAGAATCAATGAGCTCTTGATTGAAATAGTACAGTACTCGAGTAGTTGTCTGAGTTGTCTTGACTTGGGAGAGGTAGTGACGGAATGTTCGAGGGCGGGGGTGACTGGCTCCATCTTCCTGGGGTTCCCAGCGACCGCGTAAAAGGCCCATTCCTGACCAGTCATCAATCTTACTCTGGAGCCAGCTATTTGTTGTACTTAATGAGCGACTCGATATTTTCCAGTGTGGTTCAAGCCCGATAATTATAGAGGCTGAACCCGTGCAGGACAGAATAGGCGGTGGGTGGCTACATCAAGATCGGATACTGTATAATTATAAACGCCTACGTAACGCGTTACGCTACCCCATGAATTCCCTAAACTAACAGATCGTAACGCACAACATTGAGCTCTGAGCTCAGATAAGATCGTAACCACTCTATTGTTGGTGAAAACTCGGTACCAAAAGCGGATTTTGTCCCGAACATGAACTGAATATGCCATGCGTAATGCATAACTTGGGCGCCTGAACATGAATATGAATTCAAGCCGTAACACGTAACATGACATGAACAGACGGTAACCGATATAGTTAGCGGAGATTCAATTGATTCCCAAATCGAATTAGTCTTATACGGTCTTGATGCCTGATGAACTACGAGTCCAATCGGAGTCGCTCCGAGTCAGCTGCGCGGTTCCGAACTATGGTCTTGAAACTGCTCGGAAAGGAGCTAATAAGGCCTGGAAATAGAAAGAAAGGAATTCCTGGTTGTAGATTTGTATTTTATTCACATTTCATAATTGATTACTGAAAAATCCAGATTTTGTCGAGATGCCGTGTTGATGTGAATGGACAGTCCTGCCCTATTACAGCCTTTCTTTTAAAAATCTAGCCTCCAAACACCTCGTACGTTACTCATAAACGAATACCATCATGCTCACTACCTCACTTTTGCATTCCGTTCACCATGCACTCAAGCCTTGGGTGAGTGAATCCATTTCAAAGCAGCAAAGCCTGGGTATTTTGCAGAGGTCTTCAGAGCACTGACAGCGTTGTGGAGCTCTCTAGGGCTTCTGCAATGGGCACCCCTACTCCAGAGAGGCTCCAAATATATTGACTTTCTCTGGCAACCACCCAGGCTTTACTGATCTTGAAGTTGGTCCCCTTTTGCCCAAACCGAGAGACTTACAGAATTGCTTGGTTGCTTGAGCAGATCTGTCTTACCAGAATTGATAGGCTTGCAGGTTCAATGCTCATAATCTGGCCCTTCTGTGAGACTGTGCCCCGCTATCATCAGAACAATATAACTCATCAACACTTGCTACATAGTATGGTCTTTCACACTATGTGCAAAGATGGAGAACCTTTCATTGAGGACATTTGTACCTGTGCTTGTATACGGAAGTATTGGGTGTGCAGTTCTTCATAGGTATGCTCTGCCTTTAAATCCTAGATTTCTATTAACGTATGGTCTCGATAGTGTGTATCTCTCTCCGCTGTCAGTTTGCTTTTCCGTGACCAAATATCTCTCAGGTGCAGGTTGTATTTGGAACGATATCTTAGATCGTGACTTTGATCGTCTAGTTGGTAAAATGGCCTTCACTGTGGCTTGTAAACAGCTGATTTCCTCTCAGAAAGGACCAAAAATCGCCCTATCGCTTCGGGTCAGATTTCAGTAAAAAAGGCACTTTGCTTTTTGTCTGTCCATTTGTTGTTTCTGGTGGTAATCATATGGCCATGCAACAGCCCAGCGTATGAATGACATCCTCTAGCCACTCTTTATACTTCTACTAATCTACATCCAAGTTGGGAGCTCGGATTAACTGGCATTTTTGCTCTACCTGGTCTGTACCCCTTGATGAAACGTGTAACATACTGGCCTCAAGCTTTCTTAGGTGCGCATCTGCAGCAGTTTATAAGGAATATGTCAAAAGATCAATGGTGTACATTAGGTGTGGCCATGAATTTGATTGTCCTTGTCACCTCCGCTACCTATCAAGGAGCCCCTGCACCATTTTCTTTTGCACTCGTAGCTTGTTGCTGGTGGTACGTTACATTCACTGTCTGCAACATATGCTCTTCCTTGATAATTATATTTACACAGCTGGACAATGTATTACGGCAAGTATCTCCTCCAATATCACTCGCTGTTTTGTCTGATGATTCTTCCAGATACCGTATATGCATGCCAGGATAAATGCGACGATGTCAACGCAGGTGTCAAATCTACCGCTCTTCTTTTTGGGTCCAGGGTCAAGCTGTTCCTCAGTGGCTTTGCAGTTCTGTTCGTCTGCGGTTTATACTGTGTGGGTGTGCTTAGCGCGGCAGGTATGCCTTTCTTTGTGTTAAGCATAGGCGGAGCCGCCTTGCACTTTGCGTTTCAAATATCTCAGTTAGATGTTGATGACGTGAAGAGTTGTCTAATCACGGTATGTTCACTCAGTGTGATTTTTACCTGTTTGCATTAAGCTTCTATTATTCTCCAGTTCGAAGCAAATGCTTTCACTCTGGGATCAATTGTCTGGACTGGAGTATTGGTGGATTACTTACATTCAATCTTGGTGGCGTAACCTATTGCAGAGTCATGAGCCTGAGCCACCGTGACCAGGGTCCATAATTACTCGATGAACCGGAATCTTATTAGCTTTATGGGGATGTCATCGTCCCGTAAACTCTTACAATCGTCAGAAATACGCTAGTACAGATATATCCCACCACCCGTACAGACGACCGCAACTGCCAACGGGCAAGATGGACGATGAATTACAGTCCGGAAAAATCTGAAAAAATACGGTCCATACAGTGCACCGTCTCGTCTACCGTACATGTACCGGTACGTTGGCATGCCCTAGTTGTAAAGGTGTCCATGTCTTGCATGTTTCCTTTATAATGATACTAGTAGGACTCAATAAAACAATAACAACAACAAAACACAGGACTGGTGTGGCCGCAAGCAGCCAAGCCTAAACCTTATTTCTTGTCAACCTCATGTAATTCCGACGATTTGCGACGGAATTGTATCATTCAATCCAAAACAACATCAGAAAAAAATGGGGGGCGGCGCTTTCACTTGACACTTGAACACCCCTAAAGCCGGAATGTCTGCAACCGTGCAAGTCAACCCGCTTGTCCCGAAAGCGTCGGATTTCTCACTAAACTGACATCCAGTTGCCTTTTTTCAATGAAGAGGAACAATTTCATGCAAATTAAGTAGCCTTAATTATCAGCAAAAATTTACTCATCAGCATAAAAACCTCTGCAAGTGCCGCAAGCTCACAAGTTGTTCCATCCATTTGCGGATGAATATTGATGACAGATGTGATCTACAAGCTGAATTAGTGCTAGCCAGTAATCCAGGCTGTGGCACTCGGATCGCCTTCCCTTGAATCACTTCCAGGCTCCCTCTCTTACCCTTTTACTCTTAGGACTTTGAGGCGTATAGCTGTCTTCTTGCTATGCTGTCCAGGCAATGTAGCTGTACTAGAGTGTCTAAAATCAGCTTGGGCAATGTGCTGGAAAACAAGACCCTACCACAACAACGCGCAACCTCATTTGTCAGCTAACCTGTATGAACATCAGGTACTGTACAGCTATATTCTGTAGGGTACAATCAGAACACTTGGTTGTTTCAGAGTCACTCATTTAAATCAGAGGGCCATGTGCCGTGGATGCGCTTTTGCGTTCACTTCGAAAACACGTCAAAAAATTGGATCCGGGGGCAAGATCTGAAACAACAAATATCACTTTCGGAGTTGATTCTCATTGAGAATGGCGTGGACCATACAGATCGGACAGGAGTAATTATCATTATGTATCCCAACGAACCGGAACAATCGAATCCTCCTAGTGAGTACTCAGGCATCGAGTCCTGTCTACTCCGAAAGGATGGTTAGACCAGTGCTGTTGATGGACATCATCACTCACAGCAACGACACTCCGCTTTCCGCACTGCCGTCTACAGATGGTGATTTCTTATCCCAGATCGCAAGACCTATAAGGATGCGGAACCTATACCACACTTAAAGCTTGGGCTCCCAGCTCTGCTTGAAGTACCTAATTGCCAGTACGTTGACCTCCGGATATGTCTGATCCATCTTCGGCCCTCGCGGCTTTAGTCCAGCTAGGCGCAGATCTGTGAGTGAATCCGTACATTCGATAGGAAGTGCATGGTACTGAACTTGACTAAAGACAGTCTACCAAGGTTGGCTATGCCACTCTTCATCACACAATTTAACGCCTCGTTGAATATTCGAGCCTTAGTACTACTTTGTTGCTGCGTGTGCCTTTCTTTACTACGACTATATTTTGACAGTCCATGACGAGGTAGGCCAATTTTGATCCAAGTGAACTCAGCACAATACTGATAAAGGAATTAATCTTGGAACTTGCTCTTCAGATTCGCTATGCGTGGAAGGGGAAAAAAGCAACAAGTGAGTGTTACTGGAGAGTTTCCTTTTTAGAGGCTGAAGTGCCATCTCCACAGTCTTCTGGATCTTCTTACTGGTGAATACAAATCCTCTGGTCAGACCTTCATTAAAGACTATCACTAACAACTTTGCTTACAGATCCGTTATTGGCCCATATTCAACTCGATTATATTAATGACTTGTGTGTATCTATCCTTGAACTGCTTTAAATTGCACGAGTCCGACACCGAAATTACAGCGTATTTTTCGCCGGCGTTTACATTTTCTGTGAGTTCATCAAACTAGTCACTGGCAATCCTGTAATCAACTATTTTGACAGATGTGCGATGTCTTGCCAACAGGAAATATGACCATAGTACTGACGGATCTTTTTTGTTTTTTTTTGGCAGCTGCAACCGTTTTGCCATCTTCCAGATGGTAGACACAGTTTTCACGACCACAGTTAGCGAGATCCTCTTGCTCCTCAGGTTACTCAATATTTTCCATACCCTCATCTGCACATTGTTGACTCTCATATTTTCAGAGTTTATGCCTTGTCCAAAAAACGTGTCTATGTCTTGGTAATACTGCTGCCCATCATGCTGAGCCAGTTTGGGTTCGCAATTTTTGTTTTGACAAAGAACGGGAATAACGGTTAGTACAGTACCAATTACTTGTATAGTGGAAGTCTGACATGTTGCTATCTTCACCATTAGCTTTACCACTCCCTCCTATCCCAATTGACCCCTTTCACTGTCAGTGATAAAGATAAATTGTCCAATTATTGAAATGCTGACTTAAATTGCACAGTATGCGTACTATCTCCTAATCTCTCAATGTATGAATTTCTTTGTGATATTTTGCAGTATCTGCTGCTGACTTGGCAAATGGTCAACCAGTGGGTATGCTGATACAGCATACATCTTCGAAACAATTGCATTCGACGCAATTGTCTTCTTCATGACGATCTACCACACTTATATTGCGACACGGGGGACATCAAAGGTAATGCAGACGCTACGGCGCGATGGCGTTGTATACTTTATTGTGGTCTTCACATCCAATCTTCTATGGGCTTTGCTCACCCTATGTGCACGGGTAAGAAAATGATCCGTAAGGGCGCTGTATAAACACTAACGCCTATCACTGTAGCCGGCTTTGAAGAACATCCACGCTCAGTGAGCATACAACAGCCCAAATATTGTTCTATAATACTCCGACTGAATATAGCTTTTGATTCTTTCTAGGCCGGCCCTCATGTATGTGTTTTCACTCTGTTTATTTTGACAACCTTAGCAAATCTTCTCTTTCTCTATGTCTTAGCCTCACAGCTGTCATGGTCGGGAGATTGTGTCTTTCTTTGAAACGTGCCAGCCAACAATCGGCATGGAGTGTAGATACCTTCAGCTATCGTGCACTTGGACAAACATCAGGAAGGCACTAGCAATCAATGGCTGCCAGCCTGTCACAGTACTTGGATGCAGACTCTTCAACTACCATCCACGGCACAAGATTTACACACACTTATGCTTCACCATTATCATTACTTCTTCTTCCGTTTCGATGTGTTAGTATGTTAGTATAGCTCTATCCATCGGGCTCCGGCTCAGCTCTCAAGGGAATATTTATTTACTTATTTGACATCCAGAGTAATCACATCTGAGAACGTGCGCAAAACAGGATAATATAAGTACTTGTATTGCCTTTTTTTTCTTCGTTATTTACTGTTATTTTATTTTTCAAGTTTACTCACTACATCCCGGCATCTGACCGCATGGGTGCAATCCCCTGAGTGACTAAGTCGAAGATACTTCTCCAGCACAGCACAGGTAACAGCAGTAGCTTCAAACATACACACCAGTTTCAGCCCACACTGGTTGTTGCTGTAATATGTCTCCAGTGATCCAACATCATCTGAGACATTTCTAAGGATTTTACCCGAGGAGCCCTTGCCCATATGCCACTGATATCAAGATCCTAATTCAAGTATCATTGCAGCACCATCAAAATTGTTGCACGGCGGCACCATGCCCTTTGACCACGCAACAAAATCACCCGGGAACTAGTGAACTATGATGTATACAGCTCCACAGCACAGCTACAAGTGCAGTTTGCGTCGGTCAATTTTTTGCTACCCGTACCACCCGCGGCTCGCGTTCCCAAAATCCTTCATTTTTTCCCGTTAATATGAACTTTTGCCGCAAATATAACTATCCAGCACTTGTGCTGAATTTTGGGGGCATTACTATTTAAGCAACCGCCGACCGGATCTCTTGAGTCTCCAAATTGGGAAGTACTTTGGCGTTTATTTTAACAGCAATTCGCCGAAATTACCAAAAAAAAAATTACGACAACTAGTACTTGTTTCTTGCATATATACAATTCTTCCAAACCAACTGAACCATATCATAGCCTAAGAGCGCCCAGGAGTACTAGATCATGATTCAGTATCATTCGTCCTGAAATAACAATCGCACCCCGTTCAAGATTCGGAGAGTGAGAAACCCCTGAATCAAAGATTACGTCTGTGGTTTCGAGAAGAAAGCATATCTTCCCGTTTGACCGGATCGCGTGGTCGGTGAAAGATAAATAAATGCAGAGTATCGGATCCGGCTACTTCTAGACGTACAGTGCCTTTTGAACATCGTTCGTGCTTAAGTTTTCTATAGCCTCGGAATCAATAGGATCTGAGCTAGTTATGGCGGTTCAATGTCCTCCATGAGTTTATGCTTATACGGCGCCGCAATTCGAGGAATGTTAGGAGACATCACTTGTCATTCCTGTGCTCTTGGGAAGAGTACATACATCAATGGAGATCCGAATTGGAAAATTCTTTACTGTACATTACCGGGGAGATCATGGGCCTCTAAGTTAGGGGGATCATTTTGATTCCAGGCCGAAATGACACAAGCATTCCAAATGACCTGCGTGAACTTCATCCCGTGTATTTACTTCTGAGACCATCTTTTTATCATTTCCAGTACGTTCATCTTTGATCAACTTCGCTGATATCCTGATGTCGATATGATCTGAGCAATTGCTGAGCCCAAAAAGGTGATCGCTCTCCCACTGCTTCTACCTCATCCGCAGCACAAACTCAATTCGGTACCGGTATTGCTGCTAGAAATGTAAGAGTTAGAAACAGATCATTGTTCGGAGTTCGTATTCAAGAGTACATCTAGACGGCTCAAATTTCATGGGTTGTTGTATCTCCCAACTCCCTTCTACATTCACTGAACGCGATATGGCTCCTTCTACACTGTCTCAACTCTCCAAGTTCATTTCCGACTCCGTCGCCACAATCGAAGCGAGTTGCAAGACGAGAGGTGTTGAGATCCCCGACATCAACTCTCTCTTCACACCCGCCTCTGAAGCCTTTCGTTTCGACCCCGCCGTTTCTGAAGCTATCAATGTAGCCACTGCGGCGGCCTACCAGATCGCAGCTATATTGGAGCCTCCTCCTGTCTCCGTCTCTCATATTGCCTCGGGTGTACGTCGACGTTCATACATTTAGTAGATGGTCTGATTGACTGACACATCACCGTTTCTCAGCATTACAAGGCTGCTGTTCTTCGTGCTCTTCTTGAGACAAACACTGTGGAAATTTTGAGGGAGGCGGGTCCTAAGGTATTTTGACCCATGGGTATTTGTTAGGAAGCAACTCATTTCTAGCGCAGGGTCTTCATGTCAATGATATTGGACAGAAAAACAACTTGGACCCGAAGAAAAACGGTAAGCATTTTCTATCCACATTTCCCATTGTGCCATCTGATCAATTGGACGGTCATTAGCTCGCCTTCTTCGCTATCTCTCTACCTATTACATGTTCCGTGAGGTTGAGCCTGATGTGTTCGCCAACACTCGCATGTCTTCTATGCTCGATACCGGCAAGTCCGTCAAGGACCTCTTAGCTCAGTGTGTACACTTTTGTTCATCGTTATACCTAACTCAGCACTTATTTAACTCGCCTCAGACCTTCGGAGAGGCATGTTGGAAGTCCTGGTTTTGCTGCGTTGATTGAGCATGTGTATGTGCTGCACTCCACGTAGACCCCTTCTAACATACGTTATAGCCTCGACGAAGGTTGGCTTGGAGCTTCGTCAGCAGTTGATGCTCTGCGGGATCCCAAGACTCGTCTATCTGAAGAGCCCAATGAAGCACCCATTTCCCGTACCACTGGCTCTGAAGTGCCGTTCTGGACTTGGATCGAGCAGCCGGGACAGGAACAGCGTCTCAAGCGGTTCGGAATCGCTATGCAGGGTGTGGCTGCCATGCAGCCAGCTGAAGCCGCGCTTACTGGTGGGTTTCTACAACCTGCCATTGATATGTTTCTTACAGGCAAATTTTCTACAGGTTTCGACTGGAAAGCATTGGGCCCAAAGGACATTGTCGTCGATGTTGGTGCAGGTGTGGGAACTGTGTCGCTTGCACTTGCGAAAGAATGCCCCTCTTTGAGTATTATCGTTCAAGATCGTGATGCTGTCATTGAACAAGCGAAGGGGGTAAGTTTCTCAAGAAAATTCAAGGTCATTTGTTCTAAAGATTAACGTCTCATTTAATGTGATAGATCTGGAATAAAGAGCTCTCTGACGCCATAAAATCTGGTCGGGTTCAGCTTCAAGGTACAGCGCTCTGCTTCAAGCATTTCACGCACTTCTAATATAAAAATAATTTTTTCCCTTAAAACTCCTGGCAGGACACGACTTTTTCACCTCACAGCCCGTGAAGAACGCCAGTGTTTTCCTTTTGAAACAGGTCCTTCATGACTGGTCCGACGGCTATGCGGTCAAGATCCTCCAACAGCTTCGAGCAGCTGCCACCCCTAACACAAAGCTCATTGTCATGGAAAGCATTGTTCCCTATGCATGCCACGACACTCGTTCTGCGGGTAAGGATGGCATCCCCGGAGCCATCCCTCCTGAAGCTCCTGCTCCCCTGCTCTCTAACTATGGACCAATCAATGACATGCAGTATAACAGTGATTTCACTGTACGTTTTTCGTTTCTCTCCGTCACTGTTCAAGCAATTAACCATTATCATTGCGCTTGCCAGATGTTCTTCCTCATGAACTCTCAAGAACGGACCATTGGTCACTTCCAGGCTCTTCTCCAAGATGGAGGATGGAAGATTGTGCGCGTGTACCGCGGTGAAGGGCCCTCAGCTTTCATGCAAAAAATGGAGGCAATTCCTATTTAATTGTCTTGATGACTATTCTGTTTAGTTTCATCAGGAAAACCTTAAAATAAATATTTTGTCATCTTTCGTCATATTCTGTCACCACCATACAATTCCTACACATCATTGACACACTCTGCAGCATTTTGTCAAGTTCTGCCGCACCACAGATAATTTTTTGAAATTCTGGCCCTACTCTGGATGAAATATTCCCCAAATATTTGCTAAGTTTCTATTGTGAGCTACCAATGAAAATTGGCAGTAATATTCGTTGATACCAGTGAATTCAAAAATTTCAGAGAAGTATCCACTTACTATATTTCCAAGGGGGTCCGAAAAAAATATTTTATTACACCAAGCCGAAAAATATTTTAAGAGCCTCGGAGGGGCAACCACCCACCCACGCAACACCCACGTGATGTCTGATATACTATATATGGTAATAATCTTATCTATATCTTTCCAAATCTTGATGACATATGAAGATGACCTCATAAATATCTCCCACTGATGCCTATTTCTAGGCTCAATACTTCCATTTGGCATATATTGGCTACAGATGAATACCTATAACAATTACCAATAGCATATTTAACCCTTCAAAGCTCTCAGAGCCTCTGAAAGATAGGTTTGAAAAAATATTTTAGTGGCCTCTCAGCAGCAACCAACCACCCACTGGAGTGTAATGGGCCGTAAGTCCAGTACCCCCTTGTATATTTCATAGCTATAACATCTCTGTAGGTATAAATACTACATTTAAATACACATTTACCTCAATTTTTTCCCTCAGATCCTTAAGAGTCCAAAGAGCCCAAAAAGAGCCCTACTATCCTCAAATTCTTGTCATTGATGTTGTCTTTATCTTTTTATCTTTGACAGTGTTTTGCGGATTGCACACATTGATAGACCTGGTTGTAAATAAATTGTAATGGGATGCATACACTTCCATACATTAGGCACTGAATCGGTGTTCCACCATAAGCCTTTATATAACAATCTCAAAATCTTTAGAGCTTAAGACCATTTAAGCCATAGGTTGATTCTTTATTTATTTTTAAACCGCCCATGTCAGCATCAGGAAAAGTGGAATCCACATGTAGCGCTATGTGACATACATAGTAATCCTAGCACCTTATGCTTCCCCCTGATATCTAGTGCCAATTAGCCACGGGAAAAATCTATTCATCGGTATATAGTAGCCTTTCCTTCATAGCGGCATAGCTCATTAGGCCATATTTCTATACATAGCAGTACACAGTCGCCTCAAAAATATTCACAACTGTTATCTAGCTCTAAGTTGTAGTACTTAGAGAAATATAGCTTCACTCAAAGGAGGTGATTGCCTGCAGGCCCACCAAAAAAAGAAAAGGAAAAGCGAAATTGTATTGCATAGTATGATATAGAATAGCTACACCGAAGCTCATTGCTCTCCCATCTCTTCTTGGTCACTGTCATTGTCATTCTCCTCTGGCTCTCCTGATCCCCGAAATTCATTCTCAATATCTCCGCCATCTAGGGTTTGGAGATACAATTCATTAAACTACAAATAAATCATAAATTGCATTGCATTGTACTGCAAAATGTATCACTAGAGCTTGTACTGATACACAATTTAAATCAATACAGGTTTACAGTTTATTCAAAATCCAAAAACCCCTTAAACTGCTTAGAATTAGTTTAAATCAGTACATATCTACACACAGTGGGACCTGTACAAACCCTTCATTATATCTATATAGATCAGTTTATATCAGTTTATACCAATATAAACCACTTTGAATCTGAAATGATTTAAACTACATAGATTGTATTGTACTGCACTGGTTGTATCAGTACAATCAGTACAGTTACACAGTTTAACCTATTTTCAAGAAATCTTGTACTGATGCAATTCATGATTTATTGGATTTATACCAAATAAATTGAATTGAATTGTATCTCAAAACCCTACTGCCATCAGACTCTTCCTTTTCCGACTTGGACTCTCCACCATCATCAGCAAGGTAGTCCACTTCAGGCAACCACTATATATGACCTAGTTAGGATAGAAAACTGATGTACCTAAACTATCCTAAGAGGTTACTTTTTTGGGCATTCTGCCCAGCCAATATTTCAGTGAGGCAGCTGCCCACCTGTGCTCAAATTTTCCAGGCAGCAGCCCACCAATCCTGTCTTGATCAAAATCACTGCCCTGCTTACCAGGCAGCTACCTGGTCAGGGCTGGGCAGCTGCCCAAGTTGTCACATGTCACAGGTGTCCGGGGTCCCTCTGGGCAGCTGCCTGCCATTTTCACCAATTTGGTCCTGGGTTCCTCCCATCATTTTTTCATATTTTTCATTAATTTCATGAGCATTCTCACAACCAAACGGGGAGAGCTAGAGGTTCTTGGTGATGCCAATTTGATCAATGCACCTCCCCCCCATGGGATTGTAGACTTCTATTTGTATTGTTGCACATCAGAAAGTGCAATAGTCAATCAAGAAATCAAATCTTTGCAGAAAGCTTATGAGGATGGTGAGCAGACATGGTCCAAGTTCAGGCGGGCTGTCCATGAAGTGAATAATGATTCCGAAGATGAAGAGTTAGGATCCACTTACAAGGAGAAGGGATCCAAGTCTGAGACCAATCCATTGGATGATGACTATGATATGGATCAAGACTTTTTCAATATAGCCAACCTTGTATCAAATAGCAGTGATGACATGGAAGGAAAGGACCATGAGATGAAAGAGGAGATTGATTTACCCATTACATCAGAGACCAATAAAGTTGAACCTGCGGATTTGAATGACTGAGACAGTTGTGGAAATTGCCGAAATTGGAGGCAAGTGATAAAGAAACTGTAAGAATATAACATTCAATAGTGAGATGCGTACTAACTTGTAAACTGCACTAGACAAGGACAATATATCATGTTGAAGACCAAAAATCCTAAAAACTGTAAATATTATGCTGCTTGGGTTGTAAGCTGGGCACAACCACAGAAGAAAATACTTGTTAAATTCAATCCTGGCAACATTTACTCTAGTGGAAAAGCTCCTAAGAGCACCATGTTGTTTTTTAAAGTTCAAGTTGTGAATGAGGCCTATGAGTATGGGATCTGTCTAACCTCAGTAAGTGTTTAATGCTCTTCTCACACACAATTATATTAAATGATTTCAGGATGAAGTAGGTGCTATTAAGTGGCCAATCTCACTTATTCATGATGCCCTGGTGATACATGGATATCGAAATGAAGCAGTCACCCAGACACTGAATGAAGCTCATGACACTACAGCTAAGATTATGTTGAATGGTACACACCCTATCATTGACCTGTTTCACAAGTGGTCAGCAACAAAGTCAGGTTATGCTTTGTCAAAACAGAATTCATTCAGGGATGAATGCTTCTCATATGATCTTCTTCCAGGGGACTATTCTCTATCTGAAGCATGTTCCATTGAGCTTGGGGTTGAAATAAGGGATATCCCACGTGAAAACATAATTAAGGGACTATGGCCTAGCATTAATATTGTCCGTGTACTCTTTGACCTTGTCATTGTGAGGTTTTATCTTGCCAGGAAACCTGAAGATGACAGGCCAATATATCATCTTTCCAGGAAATATGAGCTCATTGACATGCATCAGCAAAACCTGGGTGAACTATGGATTGCTATGGATTGCTATGAGTTGCTATGAGTTGCTCTACAGCACTGTACAGAAGCTCCAATACAAATTACAATCCATAGCAGTCATAGAACTGTCCAGTTCTGGACAGATGGGGACCTTGCTATGGGACCACCCAGGTTTTGCTGATGTGGATTCCACTAGTACTACAGGCAATTTCCAACTCTTTTCACAGCATGGGTATCTGCAACAGCATCTTTCTATTCCAGTATCGGCTCTGGCAGCCTCGCAGGGCTTACGGGAAACAAGTTGCCCTCAGAATACACTGGGCTTGAGTCATCAGGGTCAAAATTGATTACTGAACACAACTATAAACAATCTTCCTTGTTTCGTGTGGGGGATCAGGTCATTACAGCTCACAATGTAGATGGGACAACATACAACTGGGAGGTGGCATCAACTGAAGAAGTGAACATGCTTGGTATAGATCTGTAAAATGAGATGTTGGCCACACCTCAAGCACAAATCAAAAAGTCTGAGGCCAAACATCCTCCTGCCATACCAGTGAAGTCAAGAGCACTTGATTATATGCATGTGGATTCCACTCCCTCGAAGCCCTACAATCTCCGGAAAAATCCTGAGGCCAATAAGTTTCGTAGTAATCCAGAAAGGAAGAAACGAGAAAGGGCAGACTCTTGGAATGATCCAGATTTTGTGCAGAACATGAAAATATTTTGACATGCAGGAGTATCAGAGGAAGCTATGGAAATTGTGGAAAGCCTAGAAGATAACAAGTTGGGTCCGGGGGATAGTGATAGTAGAAGTAGAGGCAAAGGAAGGGGCAAGGGAAAAGGAAGAGCTGCCCCCAGTCGCATAAGAGACAAAAGTAGAGCCTAAGATAACCTCAGGATGATCTGACATTGTGATATAGTACATACTCTTGTATTCACTAGTAATACTGATATATAAGTCATTTTTATTGTAAGCAACATCGATACATGTAATACTGATGTGAAGTGCTCAAAATATCATGCAACATACAGAAAAGTGAACATCTAGTGTGTAAGTACTAAGTATGTTGTGTTCAGAGCAATGGGAGATGTATTACACTTGCACTTGTGACTCATTTTAAATTTAATTAGTCGCAGCAAGGACCACTTACTAATGGAAGAAGTTGTTGGAATTTGGCTTAGCATGGCCAAGTGATATAGCTAAAACAGTGGTGAATTTGTACCATAATACATATCAACAATAGACTCCCAGACTACATTAATATCTGTAGCAACTTATACTGGAAGTGCACAGGCCATGGTTTGCAGATTCTAACTTCATTCACATAGCACAAAAACAACAGTGAGCAGCAACATAAAAGATGTTTAAATTAGTCTGATACAACAACGGCGATATAAATATGCCGTAATATGTTCCTCAGGTAAGTGATCAATTGCATGCTAATTATACCAGGTGTGAGCTTCGAAGATACAGTGAGCAGTCATAGCATGTGTATTTGGGTGTTCTAATGAACACTGACAGCAATAGCAAGCAATGAGACAGCATACAGGACATTTGATTTACGAAGTCAGTGTTAAATATGCCGTAATAGATTCGCCAAGTAAATCGACGTTCACTAAGTAAAGTTCATAAGCGTGGGAAAAATAAGTTAACTTGATTGAATTGAAATAAGTTAAATAAGTTAGCGAAATAAGTTACTTTGCTCTCACTCTGCACTTTCTATACGCCATTTCTCCCCTCTCTGGGCACTTATTGTCACAGTACGTTAGAATAAGTAAACTAAGGGAATTTTCAAGATAATTATAGGGATAAGTTAGCTATAAGTCGGCAGAGTTTGAAATGGTAAGTTAGTTTGGTAGTTGTTGCTCCAAAGTAACATAGAGCCTGAGGAGAATAGAACTGGTTGTCATAATACAATAAAATCCCATATTGCTGGTATTTTTACAGGATGTTCAACAATGCAATGTGTCATACTTATTGTGTATGGCGATGTGCAGGCTATACAGTGCACACGCCGCCGCTGCCTAAAACTATTCCGTTCTTTTGACCAATATTTCCATGGGACCTTGTGTTGGAAGTTGGCTCTTAGACATCCAGAAAGTGATTGTCACAGAAGTAAAGGAGCTAACGAAATGTAGCCAAAACCTGTGCAAGAACTTAAGACAAGTCAGAGAAACATTGGCGATCTAGGATTTGAGCAGAGCATGAATTCTCTTTGAATGTGCTTGTGGATAGGTCAGAGAAACATAGGTGAAGGTACATACTCTATGATTTGAGCAGAGCTTGAACTTTCTGTCAATGTGCTTGTGAGCACGGGTACTAGATAATCATACTGAAGTACAAAGGCTTGCTGTATAGTACACTCAATGTCTGAAGAACGAGATTGCTGAGACTCTTTGGAGTAATAAGTCAAGCCCAATGTGCAATCCTCAGGATGATTGGGGTAATATTGATGTCAGCGTCTGTAATGGCACTGAGTTGAAAAGCCCATAGCAGCTGCATGACTCCAATTCATAAGGTTTAAGTCGATCACAGAACAAGATTTTCAAGACTATAAGTGACTGTCTATCCCTTTCCCATATCTACCAGGGTTATGTCCTTTCCATTCCTCTACTTCTAACTCCGCATCATGGCTGAACTGTCGTTCATTTATCACAGAATCATTGAAAAGATTCATTTTTTCAGTACCATGATCAATATCAGAAATGATGTTATCCTGGCCTATGCCAAGCTCCTTCGCCATGGCTGTCTTCATTGAGGTATCCCTTACCCTTTGTTCTTCCCCATCCTGCAGGTGAAATATGTGGCGATTAAACCAGGAAGCACGTTGGGTTTCGGTTATCCTACCAAACCGAATGTCTTGAAATGCTTTGAACAAGTGTGGGATCTCTGAAATGCACTTTAGATCTGAGAAGAGTGCACCCAAAGTTGCTGCATCCTCAACCTGAAAAAATCAGAACTTGCATGAACACTCAGTATATAAAAGGCCCTCACAGCCATTGCTGAGCCTTGAGCTCTGTAGGGCTTTGAAGTTGGGGAGAAAGGCATCAGAGGAGGACTGAGCTTGAATGAGCACATCTAGTAGTCTACAATGGAGACTTACAAGCATTGGATGACATGCATCCCCAATGACAATTACTCTTCCACCCTCATGAGCCCATTGAACCATGGGCTCACTAATAGCAAGTCTACTCAGCTTGAGAGGTTCATTCTGACCAAGTTTGTGCAGCTTCTGTATACTACCCACAAGATGAGATGCATTTAGGTCAGCAAGTGTATTGCTTCAACATACCGAGGCTCCCAATCTTGATACAATGAGCACATATTTGAGAAACTATCTTGTCCAGATGAGTCAACCTCGGGATGAATCATGACAAGGTTGTATTCCTGTTTTTGGCTCTACCATGAATTTTAGATTGATAATCTGCAATAAAGAAGTGTCGCACTTGCAATACAGTATCCAACAATGTGGCGATATGGCCCCATCCAACAGAGATACTGGGGGTGATCCACTAGTGTCCATAACTCTGGGTCATCCCTCATTTTTGAAGTGGGGAGAGTTAACCTGTATGCAGCATCTCCAGTTGCGACTGCACAAACATCTGTCCCAGTAATGCTTTTCCGCACAACACTATTAATTCCATCTGCTCCAATCACAATATCTGCAGTTAAAATTGCTCCAGACTGTAAAAGGATGGAAGGACGTGTTGTAGATGGAATTACATTATAAACCTGGTGATCAAGCAGGAGAGCTGCATAGGGCTTTGAAAGCTGATAGAGCATACTAAGGAGATCGCGACGCTGGATAACAGACCATCAGGTAAGTGCATGCACTATAGTGTATACCTTTACTTACATGTACATGATAATAGGGAGCACCATACGCTTGCTCCATTTCTGTTCCAAGACATGAAAATCCGATTTGTTCTCCAGTATCATCTGTAAACAGCTTAAGCCGTTGAACGTGATTCTATGGAAAAGGCCACTAACATCGACATAAACTCAGTGACAATGGTTTTACAGCAACCCTTTCCAATTGAGGTCCTAGTCCCCAACGTATTAAAAGGCGGGACATATCTGCAATAAACAAATAAATAAAAATATACATGTTGTTTCATGAAGTTGAAGCCATAGACTGACTTGGTCCGATTTGAATTCCAGCACCAATTTCAGCAAGCATTGGTGCTTGATCGACTATGGTGACATTATGTCCTGATCTTCCTAGGCAGTAAGCAGCAGATAATCCACTAATCCCACCTCCAACCTGATATGAATTAGTATTAGTGAATACCATGACTCAGTATTAGCAGAACTTACAATAATAATGTCCAACTTCTGAAACATCCGAAGCTTGTCTGCAAAGGAAAATTCAGACAATGATTTGGGTAGGGATGAAATACTGGCCTAGTCCCTGGTAGTCGATCTTGTTACGCTGATACCAGTAGCACATTATTTAAAATGCACGACCACACATGTGTGCTACTGATCAGAATCAATCTGTCAGCAAAACCTGGCAGTCTCCAGAGCGCTGACAGCTGTCAAGCTGTCAAATTCCTCTGGAGGTCTCTGGAGATCTGTGCAATGGGTGCCCTTGCTGCGACACTCCAAATGTATTGTTTTTCTCCGGCAATACGCTAAAACTCAGGAGTAGTGCATTATTGGCTGTTTCTTGTCTCTAATCGTACACTTTATGTGTAGACGGGAAGTTCATTACTTGAAAAAATCAGTTCCATCGAGCCCATTAGCAGTACTACTGATATTAGAAACTTGCGCAGCTTTAGCTAAGGAAGCAATCTGTCGGAAAATTTAAATTAAATGAATGTTTCGTATGTTGTATATCCGTGTTTGACGGTAAACTGTACCGCAGGCCCACGAAGTCTGGAAGATTGTTTCAGATCAATCATGTACAAATTGAGGCGTGCTTGGTCCTTGGTCATGATAAATGAAAAACACAAAAGACCACGGAAGTTAGCAGGAAGTTAGCAATTCCCTCCCTTTTAGGAAAATATCTTGTCTAGCCACCTTAAAACAGACACAACACTCCCGGAACCGACTGTTCCTTGAGGCACGGCATGCACTTGTCTACGAATTTCATCCACAGATTTCGCATCAAGCAGGGAAATCTATGAGCATAAGGGTTTATACATCTCATACAGCTCTATAGATGTATGGGAAAAGGGAGGGTAGATAGAAATAATACATCCAGCCATGCATCTCCATACATCTACCCATACAAGGACTTCCATACCACCCAATTGTCAATCAAAATACACGCAGTCCCATGCATACTGGTCCCGCAGTGGCTGTTATCATCAAGCATCAAAAGATTTGATGAACAATATGTATGTCAGTATGAAATAACAGCACGGGAAGGAAAGATAAGCTAGATAAAGCCTGTATACGCCACCACATATGTAACCCACTGCATGGAGATTGGAGAACCACCGAGACTATCGCAACGGTCAAGACAGAGAAATTGCTGTCAGGAAAAGCAGGTTAGTAAGGATTGGAAAGGTTAACATTGAAGAAATATAGCCTTTCCTCAGGAAGCAATAATATTGTAGCAGTTGAAACTCTGACAATCAAAGCTAGACAATGTGAGCTAAAGTTTCCAAAATATCCTCATAGATTTGTGGGTGCTTTGTTAGGTGATGAGATGGCACGGTCGGTACAACCCCGGTAAGACTCAATGGGGGGAAACAACCTACGGCATTGGATTTGTTTACAAACACTTACAATTGTAATTAATATCAATGTCAACAAATGAATTACAATTGACAGCGGCAACGTAGTATAATTGAATTACAACATCACATTACATGCGTCTGATGGCAAAGCGGTGTTCTCGGTCACCAAATCAGATACATGTGCTAAATTGTATACCTGGCGATGAGCGTTCGAATCACCGGTATATACAATTGATTGTTTTTTTTTAAATTTTTTCTTTCTATGCAATGCCGTGGCTAGCTCTCTTTGGGGTTCACCCAACATTAGAGAGCTAGTCCGGCATTGCCAAACGTGCTGGGTTAGCGGTTAGCGGTTGGGGTTAGGGTTAGGGGTTACGGCCTCTCGGAATAAGCGCAAACGAGGCTTTAGAGTGCCCGCCGACGAGTTCCCGGCCCGGGGACCCCCCGAGCGCAGCGAAGGAGGGGAGGGAAGCGGAGGTGGGCCCGAAGTTTGCACGCCCAACTGTATATATATAGTATTAGTATTGATAATATTGATGGAACCTATAGTTGTAATAAATTTGTAGACATTGATACTATTTACAATTGTAATGTAATTTGTACACAATATCTGTGTCCTGGGCTGGTGGAAAAGGCAAGTAAGATTAATTGATCTGTAACTATGTGTATTATATACTGAAGGAATAGGAGGTATATGCGACGTGCGGAGCGGCCAGACAACCAGCGGCCAGGTATTTCCAACATGCTTAATGTAGTAAGCAGAAGCAATCTGTCAGAAATCTCAAATTAAGTTCCCTGACACTGACCGAAGGGAAGGAAGAAAGGAAGGAAGGTTTTAATACATGGCATGGTCCAAGTGCTGAACACCGGATTGTCCGGAGATTATCCCAGTGTGGCATTAGCACTTTCGTCTCCGGGACACCTGGAGCAAAACAACAGCAAGCTCACAGCAACCTTGATACAGAGATGCTGCTGTAGATCATTGCCCCACCACAGGTGCCAAATTACTTGAAACATACATTAGCTCTACATACATACTAATACCTGGGATTGTAAGTATCATTAGTATCAAAAGTCTCGATGCCCACCACAACAATGAGCAAAGCTCAAATGTGTTCAAGTGTATTGTAGTTCAAGTGCCATGACTATAGTATGCACTTGTGACTTGCCACTGCACACCATATGAAAGTGTAAACTTGGTGCCTGATTCCAGAAAACTCATAGCCAATGGCAAATCTTTGATCCGAGCATGGGCCAGGGGGGCTATTTAGTCTAAAGAAAAAGAAAGAAAGAAAAGCTGGAACCCAATTATCGATCATGCACCCTTGTGACTCGGCTCTTCCGAGCATGTCTGCACAGTGCAGTGCAGAAATTGGAGTCAAGCGGGCCATTTATACTGAGGTGAAATTTTTGGAAAACCATCAAGCTCATAAAATAATGCCAGCAAGACAAATCCAACAAAAAATGTTCCCGAACCCAGAATTCAAGGAGACAGTAACCTTGAGAACTTCTTTCCAAAGTTTATGAGGATCCAATAGTAGGATAGGATTCGACTTGTCAACAAAATTCGGATCACCTTTGGAGAATGGCACCCCATGACTATTAGAGTTACGTTCCTAAATAGGAAGTAGCAGCAGTAAGTCCACACAGGACTTAGTAGTAACGATCACACAGATCGATGGGGGACAACGGTGGTATTACAGGGTACGGTACTTAAGCTTATATACAGTCCTAAGTACAAACGATATATCGGGCAGGTGGCTACTGCGTGAATACTTGTGGCTACTGTCCATACGGTATAGTGGGTACTACGAGAGAGCAAGTGGATACAGCGAGAGACTATGTGGAGTCTGCGAGACAATAACAGTGGAGTGCATGGGATGGTGATACAAACAAGTGGAGACTACGAGAAAGCGTTCCATGTATAGTTCGATAGAATATATTTACCTTTGATATTCCAACAATGACAGTGTCAAAATCTTAGCCCAGCTGTCGAGTTTGCTGATACGCCAATTTTTCAGCTAAGGCTAGAACTGCGCAGAACCAGTAATCCTAGGTTCTGTTAGTAACAAAACACAGTCAATAAGAGAACTATAGTGAGCCCGAGCTGATAGTTAAAATCTACCAAGGACCTATTCTACCCAAGAGGTTGCAGAGTAACGGTACACGCAATGGTACCATACTTAACTTTGTGAATGTGCCTCGATCAAAGTCCTATGCACGGTATGGTGTAGCAAGGCAAGCTTGTTGGATAACAAGTTGCTGACCAAGGCAGATAAACGAGCCCACATACCAGTTATACTAGGCTAGGTCATCAAAGGATATACCCAAGGGGTCGAAGTCTTAACAAGGCATTGCTTCTGCAATCAGCTCACCAAGGAGTCTACACAACACTCAAGTTTATTAAACAAAGCAAGGTGGACTGAGATGAGGAAGTACCCTAACGGGTGGCCTCAAAGTTGACGCTCGCTGGAAAGCGCCCAGGCAGATAGCCGCGGCCATCCAACGTGGCCACATGACCAACTTGCTGCAGCTACTTCTAGAGCACGGAAGGACCAAGGAGTGTTTCTATCCGAGCCTCAGCGTTTTACCAAGATCCATATGCTACCAGGCATCTAGACTCGAGACCGCACAGAACTAGGGATAATAACCAGTCTCCCATTGGCAAGGAAAAACATAGAAATACTTCCGAGGGCTGTTCTGCTAAAGGAACTGGCGAGCCTTGTAAAAAGGCAAAAGACTCGAGTCGATTTGGACCAAAAAATCCCAAAAGTCAACCCAATTGAGGAAGACAAATGAACGAGGCAGGAAACGTCGAGGCAAAACCATAGTATACACACATATATGGACATTATTTATCTTTTTCTATTTTACTTACTCTGTTTCATCCTATCTTGCTCAGTTTCTCTCATTTTCCTATTTTATTATATCTTGCTCAGTATATAAGGGTAGCTATTCTATCTTGGAATAACAAGTTAGACTTGATACCTGAAACGCAGTTCTATCTTAGGACCTGTAGTGATTCGTACATGCTCAGACATGTCTGCATTGTCCTCTGCAAGCTTTGAAACAGGTGGCCTTCTTGTAACCTCAATAATACTGAGGCAATTCATTCTACTTCCTGGCTATTAAGTCGAGCATTCCTGGTTTTCATCTCAAAGAGCGGTCACATCAGTCTTAGGACCACAGGTGGAGCCTAACATGCACACCTCAACGAGACCATTGTTGATTAGGAAAGGTCTTGGACCCAAGTGTCGGCTTGGTCTAGTTTTAGGGAGGAAGCTTCTCGGAGTGTTACCTAGCTTTACCAACAGATTCTACCCCTTGCCCGCTCTTCGCTGAGTGTGTTAAAAACACCTACTCAAGTGACTTGCGTGGCGGTTGTATAAGCTTGTTACGTAACTCGCGGGATTCCCTGATAGTTGGAGTATCATTGCGCAGCAACATCAAGGCTCCCGAGATATGCAAAGTTGTTTGTTGAGTTGGCATACTTAACCCGTGCTTTGGTGTTTCACTGCGGATATGCAAAGTCATTTGTTGAGTTGGCATACTTGACCCATGCTTTGGTGTTTGCTTTCCCCTCAATTAGTTCAGTGCATCGTCGTACGTTAGTTGGCTTTTCAAAACCTCCAAATATAAAACCTTGTTCATCTCACACTGTCTGTGCCAACTGTCAAGTGCTTTTCTCTTTGAATCAATTAGTAGTCAAGGGAACCTTTGACAACCTCCTTCCTTGCATTAAATTGAACCTTTTGAATTGTATCTGATTGGGGTGATTTTTGTTTGGTCGGTTTTCATACCCAGCACAAATCTAACTCATCATTGCCTCCTCTGGGACTTATACAAGTGGTGAAAATGACAATGGCATATATATATTGGTACACGGAGTTTTGTTCTTTCTATGATCCAACTACCAAGGCAGCTTTTCTCAAGAAAGTGGTTTTATACTTAAGTAATTCTTAGAATGTTCCTAAGAATTAAAGTTATCCTAAATTGCAAGTATCAATTTTACTTAAGTAAATACTTAAGTATAGGCATAACTAGCTCATGCAAAATAATCTTGAAATGGGTGATTATGAAGTAAAAGTAAAAGTAAAAGTAATAAAGTAAAGTAAAGTAAAGTAAGTACTACTATCTTATATCCTCTGCAAACTTTAGTTTAAAGTAAAACGCCAAATCAGCTGTGTAAGTAATAAAGTATAGTAAGTTATTCAAAGTATTAGTAAAGTAAAGTAGGTAACATGGAAGAAAACCATGAGCAATGCATAAGTTTCTAAAGAAAATACTAAGCAGAGAGTATATGAGTCCTACTGAATTGTAGTGGTAGTCAAGTGAGAGTAGATACAATGAGATGGTAGAGGTAAGAGTTGTAGAGGTGGTGTCAATGAGGGCCCATTGGGTCTTTATATATATGTAGGGAAAATCACATGATATTCCAAGAGAACAATAGAAACTGTTCATTGTCTTGTCAAACCGGCAACAATGACAATGGCAAAGTTGTCTATTGTTCTTAACTAGGAAATCTCCACAGCTAGCATATAAAAGGCCCCCCACCTCTGTCCTAGATTTCAGAGCTCCCTCCTGGCTCCAACCTTCTCCTTTACATTACTTCAACAGTCAACCTCCTTGCTTCTTTACATTATTTAAGAAATGCTTATATTCCTTAAGTATTTTTCAAGTAAGTACAGTATTTAACCAGTCCTTTAGACGGTAAATATTGTTATTGCTTGCCAAAAATTATTGAAGGTATATAGGGCTTGACTATGTATCTACAATCGATTAATATGATCTAAACTATGTCTGTGCCAAATCGCTTGTTGCTAGCGTCGAATTGCGGGTAGCAATGAGCGGAACAAGATGGGAAGTCCGATTCCGCTAATTCCGGCTCAATTGAACAGTGTGACATTATGTCACGCGGAACACGTTCCGTTTTAATCGTCGTCCTCCGATGAGATTTCTCCCTCATCAATGATAATCTCCTCGCTATCCTCTTCCTGTGGGTCATTACTAGCCATTCTCCTCCGTATCTTGGGCTTTAGAGCCATGGGCTCTGGTAAAAATCCAGCGTCCCTTGCCTTTGGCTTTGGATTCTGCTGATCCCAATCCTTCAACTGAGCACCTTGCCATTTTGCTACTGCACGATCAGACTCCCATCTAACGAGTGCAGCTTTCCATGCGTGAGTCTTAGCCTCGTTTCTCTCCCTTCGCTTCTGATCCTCTTGCTCCCACAACACCAACTCTGCAGCCTGCAATTCTCTCGCTGTTTTCCTTGCTTCTTTCTCGTTTTCCTTCTCTTTCACCTCCATCTCATGCTCTACAACATGCTGGAAAAAAGCATCTCCTGTCAATAAACAAGGTAAGCCATCCTTTAGCAGTCTCCCTTTCCCTTTCCCTTTCTTCAACACCTTTTCCTCTTTAGCTGCAAGTTGAGTTCGTACACGGTTGGCATACAGCTGCTGGAGCACTGCCTGTCCCTGTAGCTGCAAGACCTGCCCCTTTGCTAGTGTTAACCTTTCGGTCTGCATCTGAAGCGCCTCCAAGAGTCTTTGTTCATTGGTGGTCTTCAGTTTCAAAGCCAAGACATCGGATACAATACTTTTAGCGGTTCCGACGGGCGAGAGGGCAAATGTCTGTAGATCGGGTAGATTATGTGCGGATTTCATAGGAGATTTTGATACCAGGAATGCGAGGTCGGTGGAATGAAGTTCGGGTAGTGCTATTCGAGCACGGCGAAGTTGATTGGGTGTGTGCACAAGAGCTGTTTCGGTGGAGGAGCTTGAGGGCTGACCATCTTTTTCCAAGTTATCTATGGCTTCACCCCCAACATCCTCCGAGTCTCCCTCTTCCTTCTCATGCAACAAACATATGGCCCTAGCGACATCAATGAGGAGCTCGGTAACAACACGAACCGGCGTAGCCATCTCTACAGGTGTGAAGACTTTCGTTGATGTAGCTTTACTCGGTGCCATCATGTCCTGCGTCACCACTGTCCGATCCACTGGCCATAGACCAGTTTTTCGAAATGCTGTTTGGATTAGGTCTGGAGTCATGGCGCGAATGTGAGCTTTCCCGTAACTCATGGCAAATGTGTCTTTTGTAATTGATAGCCCTGTTTCGCGCATGTAGCGGTCACGTTCATCTCCAAAAGCTCCTTTCAACGCACTGAAACATACAACATCAAGCCCCTGGTAGATGTGAGTACCATGCGCAACATAACATGGAACATGGATTCTGTGCTCTCGGCAGTACTCAAGAAATGCACGGGATACATGGGATGCATGGCTGTCAACACTGAGGCAGCGATATCGTCCATTGGCTTTATCTCGCGTCAAGCGTTTGAAGTGTTTTGCGAATTCGAGACCAAGTTCATTGTCAGTCCATCCCTTTTTCGAGTATCCGACCCTAATAATTGATTAGAGCCCTTCACAGTTAGAAAATAGCTTCGAAACGCACATGGAATTCAGGGGATCGTTCTGCTGCCATGTTACACTGTATCCTTTCCCTTTGAAGATCATCGCAGGGGGTATAGAAGTACCATCTGCACATATCGTCACAAGTACTGTTGTCATTTCTCTATTCCCTCCTCGTTGTTGGTATTGCATTTTCTTTCCTGTGTGCCCAATCACCTTAGTTGCCCCTCCGCTCAAATTGTTGAAACCAATCTCGTCAAAAGCATGCATACACTCCCGCGCCATAGGCTTTCCATCATCACCGGTTTTAGCAAGGTCTTCCATCAGATCGAAGTAAAGTTTATTGCTGTGAGGATTCACGGCCTGGCCGCGCAGAGTATCAAGGGATGATGCATTGAAGACATGTAAGCAGTCCGAGTGTCGCGCGACAAAGCGATAAGTCCAGCGTTTTCCAACGCCTTTCTCTGGAAATTTGGAACCCAATCTACTGCGACAGATCTCATCAACATGCTCCTTGAGCCTTCGGTGATCCAAAGGATGCCCCCAGGAAGCCAACTCGAGAGCATAATTGATGACCGCTTTAGTTTCCTCCGACGTCAACCAGCTCTTCTCGGCATTGAATTCCGCTGAATATCTCCCTCCCTTGAGAAGATTCCAGACAGTGGTGTGATTGATTTCAACAACCTTCCCGGTTTCCTGTCTGTATTCAGCTGCAACTTCTTTACAGACTCGATGTAGCCCATGAACAAGACCATCACTGGCTTCTTGATATTGTTGGTAAAGAGCTACAGCTCTAGCATGCAGTTTTTGCCTTTCTTTAGAGTGGAGCTGAGCTCGCTTATCCAACGAGAGTGCACGGCGACCCATAATGTGACGGTGACTGAGCCAGAATGAAGGAAAACTAAGATATTCGAAGTTGTGTGTGACAGAATGTCACGCTTGAATGTGAGTCACCTTTTGTCACACCTGTTGCCATGAAATGTATGTTTCTCTTACCGAGCTTGCAATTGTATGTCTCATGGGCCCAAACTTATTTACACAAGTGATATAAGTGGTATACACCTACTGAGACTATTATGGACATATAATCTGAGCTATAGCAAGTCTTACAAAGGATTTAGATTTTCGCATGAAGTCCTCAACGGCACTAAATGTATTCCAGAATCACGGTATTACGACAACCTGCCAACGCGTGGTCTAAGAAATGTTGGGTCGATGTTTATCCATATATTTGAACACTCATTTGGCTCGTAAAGGACCTTGAACGTTGAAAACTTGTAAGTGTTTAAAGGAATGATCATGTCTAAAGGACTGGTTAAATACTGTATTTCTCTTAGGAAACAATTACAGTTGTTCATTTTATAGTGTTAAATTTTTTTAATATTTACTGACTTAGTGACTTCATTAATTACTTACTTACTTACTTACTGCCTACTTACTTACTTACTTACTTAAACTGCCTTGCATCAGTTTAAATCTGTGCAAATTAATACTAATACAAACAGAGCTTTGAGCACTCTGATCATGCTGAAATTGCATTTCCAATAGTATATACATGATACAAGGACATTTACCAGCTGGGTTGGCATTATTATGCTGAGGTACTCTATCTTTAGATGTAAGAATTCTGTTTAAGCCAGTTTAAATTGTGAATTGCATCAAACTGCACTGAAAAATGCACTGCTAAAGATTGCACTGATGGACCGTTTAAACCAGTGGCAGTTTACAGTTCATCCAGGTTTCAAAAAATCTTGCACTGGCGTTGAATTGGACCTTAAGACCCTATTCCAATCTGTCTCCCTCCTTGAGCAATTCTGATGAATGTCCTTGCAGAAATACCTTTTCATCAAATTTTCTAAGCAACCAAATTGCCTTTCTGCCCAAGCTACCAGATAGCGCCACATAGATAGTGAACAGATCCAACAATCCCCCAGGTGGACTTGCA
The DNA here is from genome assembly GCA_009733575.1 of Gymnopus androsaceus JB14. Classification (NCBI taxonomy): domain Eukaryota; kingdom Fungi; phylum Basidiomycota; class Agaricomycetes; order Agaricales; family Omphalotaceae; genus Gymnopus; species Gymnopus androsaceus. The sequence continues at coordinate 309,239 of ML769426.1, forward strand.
ATATTCACAGACACTGGGACAACGGTTTGTCCCTGCAACCTGTAGCCAGTAAATGCATATGCCAGTGTCAATGGGAACTGCTTTCATTTGACTGTTCATGACACAGGAGGTCCTTTTCATGATTCTCATGGCTTGAATTGGGGCTGGATTGGAAGCTGCTTGACTCATGTTGGGTCCATTTTTACAAGGATGTAGACTGGGAGATACTTTAGCTGCACCACCACATTATTCTCAGGTATGGCTGGCTCATCTGGATGAAGAATGATATCTTCAATAGTATCCCGTGCTCTATTCGCTAAGTCCAAGTCTGTTTCCGAGATATTTTGAATCACCATGACTTTTGCTCCAATTGCAATGGACAGTGTTTCGGGAAGATCTTGTTTGGTATTACACTTTTTCCCTTTCACTGTTCTGTGGCTTCCACGCAGTGCTATTCATTCCATATTGTTATGCAAGGGTGAGTTCACAATCCTTTATTAAATCTTCAGCCAGGCAAATAAATATTTTCCAACCCTGCATGCATCAATGTTTCTGTAGTGCTGCTTCATTCCTTGCCCTCCAAACACCATGACGTGGCATTACTAATGCTGCATCCTGCCACTCTTTGCTTTCATAGTCTATTTTTGGGCAGCTGTTAAGCCCATGCAGCCCAGATCAAAGTATCGGGAAATCAATCGCAAATTGATTGTGGGAATCGACCGATGTCAATCAATCGATGATCTGGGTTGGACCTTTGAAGTAATGGGACTTGGTGAAGCTATTAGCAACACCCTTAACACACTGTAATGTGGCCCAGAGGAAAGGAGTGGAAGAAGGGCGCAGTGGAGTGAACACACAGCCGCAAGTTGATCGCAAATTAATCGCAATGTCGATCAATTGATCAACGGAGATATTGGAATAAAGACTAGAGAAAATCAGCTAGGCTAAGTTGATTTTCAAACTAAAGTTACAATACATGGTATACTACTCAAATACTAGTGAGTTTGGATAAAAGGATAAATGTAAAGAGCAATAAGTAATATATATCCAGGACTGTATTCAGTAAGTATAACAATAAAGTAATTCAGTAAGAAAGACAAAAGAATATAAAAGGAATAAAACAATAAGTATTGGAATGTTTGTCCAAACATGATAGGGATGTTTCCAAAGGTAAAGGGCAGCTATCAGATCAATATGTTGATTGATCGGAAATCGGCGGCAAGTGTTGAACATCAGCAGCAAGTGTCGGACATTGGCAATGCGCAGTGATGATTGCATGGATATAACAGTAGTCAATATGTTGATACATTGAAAGGTTGATTGATCAATGGCAAGTGATCGGAAATTGGCAGCAAGTGTTGGAAATGAGCAGTGATGATAGCATGGATATAACAGCAGTGGGAATTGTTAATCACCATGCTGTTTAGCATATGAAGGTCTGCTTTGTTATCTGGCCAAATCTCAATTGCAAAAGCAGTTCCTGTTGCGCAGCATATAAGCTAGGAGGTGCAGTGACTAGCAATTACCGCGTGATTAAGCTTGTAGAGCTGATAGAGAGAGGTAAAAGACTAGTAGAAGTTGTTTTCATCAGCAGTACTACTGGAGTCCTTATATACTGTAGTACTGTATTCATTACATATATGGTAGTATCCTTCTAGTATGTTCTATGTGCATGAGCTATGATGTCGTCCATAAAGCTACTTACTAAGATACTACTGAGGCTGAGTAAGACTACCTTGGCAATGACTGATAGCATCATATGATCAAGATGATGAGTGATATCATCATATGTTCAACAGTTCCTTCCATGGTGCATCTGCTTCTTCAAAAGTAACACTGTGTCAAATTCTTCATAGAGCATTTGCCCTAATCCCTGCTCATCTCCTTCACTACTCTTCATAAATAGTGCATTCTGAGGGGATGTTCCAAAAGGTGGAAACTGATGGAAATCTCTGCAGAGCATGACATGGATTCCTCCAAAGAAATGACCATTTGAAGGATTGCCCTTCCCTATGCTAATACGCCGAATTTTTGGCAAGACCTCGAGAACGCGATTCTTGACAAGTTTGCTTCTAGAGACAGTATAAGAGAGCTATAGTGAGCCCAAGCTGATAGCTGTAACAAGTCTAATAAGTGTGGAAGTACTTGGACCAACAGAGCCACGGTATTGAACTGAATATCAGCTCTAAGTAGTTTGTAGGAATCCATAGTCCGGTAGTGGAGTCTTACTGGCATGTCAACACCAGAACTCATATTAAAAGAGGCACATTGCCCACATAGACTCAAGCTCCAAAGGATACACTCTGAAGACAAGTAACTCAGGGATTATGGAAGGATATAAACTTTGCAAAATGGGACAGAACCAATTCCAGTGGGCTGATGCCAAGATTGTCATGATAGCCGAAGGATACTTCGAAGCTTGATACCGAGGAAGCACTAATAATCTGTTTGGCGCCAAACAAATGGATAACCGGCATATGCTGAAAGAACGAAACAAGAACAGGAGGATTGACAAAGCCAAGAGAGTATACGTAGACCCTCAAAATGACGTGTACCAGTATTGGAAGGCATACATGTCTGCCAAGAAATGGAAGAAATGATGCGTAATAGACAGAGATTCGAGCTAGGAGAATAACACCATACTTTAGTTGGTGTTTTCCTGCATGAATATACTGCAGGGATATAGAGATATGGGTATGATTGGAAAGCTATGAGGACAGAGAATGATAATACAAAAGAAGGAAAGGAGGACACAATAAGTTACAACGCGAAACAGAACTATGATGGGATTAGTGAGCATGGCACTGGACATGCATCAGCTACATAGCATTATGCATCGCCCAGGAAAGGACCAAAGGTGTATAACCCAGATAGAAATAGGGTATAATGCCCATAAGAAGCAGATGAACGGACATTAGGGTTGCAGATATATGCATATATGGACTACATTATTATAATTTCTCCTTTTCTGAATAAGTTGTACCATTTCTCCGGATTCTCGAAGTACCTTATTATTTAACTGGCATCTGGCCGAGAGTAGTATAGAAGCCTAGCTATATTTCCTTTACGAAACAAGTTACCTTTGGACCTCATTTGCTGCTAGTGTGAATCCTCGTTGACATAGCTACAGCTGAGACAGGAAAGATACCACTCCCTTGTGAACCAAAGTAATACTTTGTGTGGTATGGAAAAGAGTTGTTTGTTGTGCCCAGCATTAGAGACTTATAATCCTGATGACTGTGAAAACCCCAGACTTATACCAAGTCAAATTTTTGTTTTAGTTTTGAGGAGTCTAGTGTGACCACCGAGAAATGACCATCTGTTGCGACTGAGCTCAGGTGTACAGGAAACAAACTGTCAGTTGTCCTGAGTGGTTTTGCCCTACTGTTGGGAATCACTTTGTTGAACCAAGCCATATTGTTGGTGGTTCTTTTTGTTGTCATTGTTATATTGTTGCCCCTATCATTGCCCCGAATCAGTATAGATTGATTAGAAAAGGAGATCCTATTCTTCAATCATCTACCAGCATCACTTTGAGAAACACCAGTCACTTTTGAGAGACAGATAGAGTATTTTCTTTGTGGAACCTTTGACAACACACCCTCTCTATTTAAATTGATAGCCAAACCCCCTGTGTTCCGATCGCTTAGTGTTGATTGCTCTACACTACTTGAGCCAATGGACCAACAGCTCATTAACGCTGATGTTATGCTCCAGCTCTGCCAAGAATGTTTTCAAAATCATTGAGCATTTGTGAATGACAAGGTAAGTGATTTTCTCCCACATTTCCTGCAACTTCTTTTTTGACTCACCACTAAGTCCCTTTCCTTTTTTTTCTTCTTTCTTTTGACTGATCCACAGATATGCTGCCAATGCTATGAAGTGTCTTTCCTTGTATCAAGGAAGCTGCTATGGATAATTCTACTGAACAGCCCCCTTGCTAGCAACAAACCTCCCAAAAAAGGAAAATCCTGCAAAAGCTAGTTTGGCAACCCCATCACACTTTTATGACACATCTTCGGGTGTGATTTTTTTTTCAATTTTTTTGTGATTTTTTTTTTTTGTGGAAAAAAAAGTTACCTACAAGGGAGTTCAAAGAATTTAGCGCCCAACCAGGCCTAGGTTAGTTAGTCCAGCCCTCAGGCAAAAAAAAATTTTTTTGACACCCCAAAATTTGACCTATTTTGACCACTTTTGGCAGTCTTGAAGTTTCATAAATGATTAGATCTCACATCCTTTGAAGTATAAGTATGCAGCCTTACTTGTATACTCTGTAGCCATACTACACCTCAGCCCTTGTACTTGCTTTGCAGGACTTACAATGAATGGTAGTATCATATTTTTCAGAAGGATTAATGGGGATGTGCTACAGTCTATAGATGTCAATTATAATCAAGAACAAAGCTCAAACTGAGGGTACAGTGTCCAAACGGTGTCTATAAAGAGCCATTCATGATGAATCTTATCATGATATACCATATATGGGTGTGGGAGTGCTTAATTAGTTAGTTAGTCTGCCAACCAGGTGCAAGGGAAAAAAATCAATGTCCGGTCATTTTTTATAAAATTTGAACCCCCTTGGTTAGCTACCACCTTGAAGTGCCTCACCTCACTTGAGCTGTAACACAAACCGCTCAGATTCTCAAATAGGGCTGGTTGCAGTACTTATCTGAAATATAAAGACTGCAGACTTTGGGCAATGCTTAAGAAAACTCAGATTTACAGTAGCAGCTCAAATACTAAAATATCCTGAATGTTACCCATTGCACATTAGTACTGTATCTAAATCTAAGATATTTAATATCATCAGCCATAAATTGCATATCTGTATGACTCAATATGACAGATGGTAAGCTACAACCTGTAACTACAGAAAGGATCTTAGATTGTTGTATGGGATGGTCATGGCTACCTATAAAAAAGCACTGTAATGCTATACTTTACAGTTATGGTGCAGACCCCTAAAGGCTACAGTCTCTGACCTTCATAAAAAATTGAGTTCTAAGTCAAAGTTATATGTTGTGACCTCAATGTGACCATGTGTTACCATATGTGACCTGAACTGGGTTGTTAAATAAGACTTGAGCCAAGGGGGGTTGTTCAGTAGAATTATCCAGCTGCTATACCTGTATAGGTAGATTTGAGAAGAAGCACTCCTGCTCCATGCTCTTTGAACACCTCTGTGATAGTCTGTATGACTTCCCTGTGCCACCTTCTCCATTTAATATCATCTGGAGTGGAGGCACTTCTCTACCTTCAGTATCCAATTGTAAGTTTTCAGATTCATAATAGCCATTGATTCACGTACCCAGCATCTGTGTCAAATGCCACTCAAATACATCAAATGCTCCTTGCCAAGGGGTGCAAAAATTCTAAAATATATATCACCTTGTATTTTGGTCTTAAGCTCGATGGACCCTGTAAGTAAATAACAATCTCAGTTGGACAACAGGTGATGGTACAACTAAGTACACTACCTGTTAGTAAATAACAATCTAGTAGGAATATTGGTAAGTATCAAAACCGGTCTGTATGTAAGTAGAATCTCACCTCAGTTGGATGACAGGTGACAGTACAACTGAGGGAGGTGAAAAATATAGGCTGGATATATAGGTCAATCATATGATCAATATATGTAAGCCAAAACATTGAGACCAGGAAAACATACTAAGAGTCACGAGAAAGGGAAGTCAAAGTGTACAGTCTCGTATGGAGAACTATTCCAACACCCCCCCTTACCCTGTATGATCCAATCCAAGGAGCCTGACCAATTTTGAGTGAGTTGGTCCAGCTAGCAGTTTTGTAAACAGGTCACCCAAGTTCTCTGCGAAATGAATGCTTTTGACTGTAATATCCTCATCTGTCACCTTCTCCCTGATGTGGTGGTGTTTTATGTCAATATGTTTGATTAGGGGATGTTGCTTGGGGTTTTCTGCTAGGCTATTATCCTCATAAAGTTCTACCAGTCCATCCTGCTCCAGGTCAACCTCTGCTAAGAAGGAAGACATCCATACTGCTTGTTAGTGATGGTTCCGGGTCGGGTTTGGGTCAGAAAATCTCAATCCGATCCAGACATTGCTCCTTACCCAATCCCGGTAACGAGGTCCTAACCGTAGGTATATAAAGTTCAAACACAAGTTTGAACCAACAACACAAAAGGTATGGAATGGTTGTGCTCAAATGTTACGTGAGTATGGGTGAAGGCATTGTCAAAGGTTCCGCCAAATACTTTTATCTCTCTGTAGTCCAATGTAGTACGTTCTCAAAACTAAGTTTGATACTTGATGCAAGTCTTCAATTCAAAGTTTGGTAATAATAATGGAAATGGGTATGAGAATGGAACTGTCAACAATATGACAGACACCAACAATGATACAAAGACAATTTTAATAAAAACCAACCAACGATATGGATGGGTGTGGTATTCTAACCAGCTTCAACAGTCGAGGCATCAATGATATGACCACATGAACAGTTGACCAACCACTGTCAAGGCATGAACTATATCACCGCATGAACAATAGTCACCAAACACTAGCTTGGGTTTTAGGTGTGTTGGCAATTTAAAGTTTTAACCAAACTCTGCATTGACACTTCTAGTATGTGGCGAAGGTACAACGGGCAAAAGGATAAGTGCTCCTCAAAGTTGAGTTCCGTTCACAGTGGAGTCTATGCTGCAAATCAGACCAGCGCTCGCCAGCTGACAACCTTTGTCACTCGGGTGAGGGGCAAAAAAACTTGTATTCACAAACCACCAGATCACTACTTACACTATGGCAACTAATTAAAAGTGGCTAAACAAATATCCCTACTTAAATGTACAATTAACACTTATTATTACTTGTTAAAGTAAGTTTCTCATCCAATAATCTATATAGATATTCATTTTCATCATAATGCGGCGCATATATCCATATATATTCATATTTTCGATTGTTATTACACTGGATTCTCAAGTACAATGGTTTCATCCTGAACAGCCACCAACTTTACTTCCATAGGTGAGTTCTTCCTAATATTACTCCCCAATCGTCGATTCTTGTCTCATCCTTCTTCTTATCTATTCCTCATCCCTTTACAGGAACTTTCACTAGTTACTTCTCATACATCCTAGCTTTTGAATGATATACATATTTCCTATGTCATTACCTGATATCCGGACTACAGTTTCTTATCATTAACTATGGTTCCGTTGTTGGCCATGGCCAACTCCTTATGCTTCCTTTCGGACCCTAATAGCTGTTGTGCCTGTTTTATACTTTTCATCTAATGTGGTCTTGATTCATTGTTTCATTTACTCAATCCTATTCTATGAATTCCAATCTCAACTTTGATCCAGTAGCCAAACTTGAGTTTGGTATCCAGTGTCTTACTAGTACATTCCAACCAAACATTAGTTTGGTATACTAATCTGTATTCTATGCCATGTAGTATTGTAATCCTTGTTTTATAGGCTTTATAAGCCTATTCGAAAAATAGGTGTATCACTGGCAACTCGGGTTATGGTTTCCTGCCAAAACCGGGTCCGGGTTATCCCAACTTTCTCAATGTAATCAAATTGAAACCTATACTGTTATATTTACTTTGTATAGCAGATTGACTTCATACACATATAAAAAATTATAATTGCATACTCAAAAGGAGTCCTATCATGCTTTTAAATGGCCCTAAGTGTCAGGAACTAACCACTTTAGTAATAATGATATACACATAATTTATACTGTCTATAATACAATGGTGCTAATTAACAAAATATAAATTTGGAATTATTGCACTGTCCTGACTGAAGGTTCACTCATGCATGAATTTGGCTTGAAATTAACAGTTCACAGGAGGGTGTGACAGCCTGAGAGATCATTTTGGGTTTTGAACAACTAAATACTTGAGAACTAATCCCTCAGATGATTTGTCCACCACATTATAAACTAGAATACTTAGGGAGGTGGACTTAATGTCAGACTTGGCCCACTGCATCAGCAGTTTCGCAAAAGTATGAGTGCTATGGGAGGTATGGCATGCATGGAACTTATACATCCATACTCATTCATAACACAATTCCATACTTTTAAGGTATTTACCATACATTGCCCATACATGTATGGAGGTGTATAGAATGCATACACTTTA
>ML769427.1:0-17078 GCA_009733575.1 Gymnopus androsaceus JB14
CGGGTCCTGCTATCAATCCAGAAGCCATTAAAGGCACATGCGACTATGAGATAGTCGAGGATAGAGACTTCTGTGCTTTGCTACCATACGTTGAAGGAACATGAAGTCCGAAGACGGAGAAGTAGGCCGCGGAGGCTGGATCCAAGACCAAACAGGAGCTTGGCCTTTGGTGATGTTGCCTGCGACATGTTCTTGACTATATTGAGCTCGAGGAGCTCAACGATTTCACTGCCCGGTCATCTAAAGTTCCTGGATCAGGGGTATGTACTTCGTGGAATGTTAATTTCGGAAGGGTTTGTTTTCTTTGAAGTTAATTCCCAAAAGATCCTTAAACTTTGCGAATTTAACAAGTGCGAGATTTTTTGTTAGAATATCTGCAATGTTATCTTCAGTGCAAACATAAAATAGTTCGACTTTATTTAATTCGACTCTTTCCCGAATATAGTGGAAGCGTATATCAATATGCTTGGTTCTTCTTTCTTGAATTGGATTCGAAGCGAGAAAGATGGAGCCTTGATTGTCGCCCAGTAATGGTAAAGATTGAATTGAAATTCCAATCTCATTGAATAGAGATCGGAGCCACATGAGTTGTTGACATGAGTCAGACAGTGCCATATATTCGGCCTCAGTGGACGAAAGCGCAGCAGTCTTTTGTTTGTGGGAGACCCACGATATTGGACCATTCGCTAATTGGATGATCATCCCGGTATGGGATTTTCGATCATCTGGATCAGATGCCCAGTTAGAATTGCAATAGGCTAAAAAGCCAGCATCCGAAAGACCGTCAAACACAAGTTCATAGTTCCTGGTGTACAAAAGGTAGCGTAGGATATGAAGTGATTTGGTGTAATGGTCTTTACTTGGATTTGCGGAGAATTGACTTAGTTTGATAACCGCAAAAGCGATATCAGGGTGTGTGCCTAACATGAGGTATAATAATGATCCTATGATGCTTTGGTACTGGCGTCGCAGTTGAGGATCTACACGACCATTGTTTGCAGATGGTGTCCAAGAAGAAGGTAATGGGGTGTGAGCTTCTTTTGCTTTATCCATGCAAAATCGGCAAATGATCTTGATAAGGTAATCCCTTTGGTCAAGAATCAATTTTCGCTTCTTGCGATCACGAGTTATGTGCATGCCAAGGAACTCTTTTGGTTCACCTAGATCATGGCAATCCCATATTTTCATAAATTCCTTTTTCTTCTTTAGGACTAAATCTTTATCAGAACCCATGAACAATGCATCATCGACATATACAATGGCAATTATGGTTTTGCCTTTATCTTTGAAGACGTATACACCGGCATCTGAATTACAGTGCTTAAATCCTAGTTTACCCATAGAGGCGGTGCACTCTTTCCACCAGGATAAGCCAGACTGTTTCAGACCGTAAAGCGATTGGTGTAACCTCCAAACCTTCGTTTTTTCCTTAACGAAGCCTTCGGGTTGTTCCATGTAGATTTCTTCATCTAGCTTGCCATAAAGATAAGCCTGTTTGACGTCAAGAGCCTGGATTTCCCAGTCTTCTAAAGCAGCTAAAGCTAGGAGTGTTCTACATTTTTCAAATCGCACAACAGGCGAAAACAACTCGTTATAATCTATCCCTTGAACTTGTGAAAATCCTTTAGCGACGAGTCGGGCTTTGTATTGACCATCTCTCTTCTTGTTAAAAACCCATCGACATTTAATAGGTTTACGACCAGGAGGTAATTTGACAACCTCAAAAACATTCCGTTGTTTTAATCCATCAATTTCCTCAATGCAAGCTTGATCCCATTTTTTGATTTCTTCCTGACTATTACCGGCACTTCAGTAATCTGCTTGTTGTGACCATGAGTCAGGGAAATTATTCAAATAACTTTGAATATCAAACTCGGCAAGGGAGTTTGAATAGGGAATCGAGTGAGTGAGCAAGAAGTTTTGTAATTTTACTCCCCTTCCTTAATCATTGACATGATATCCTCCTCAGATTCAGGTTCCGTGTCATTATTTGATGATGATACAGGCTCATTTTCGTCTGAATCAGGACTAGGAGAGCATGGTCTGTTTGAAGGACCAGCCTGAGGCTATGCGGGATCATTTAATGGTAAAGGAACATTGCAAGCCGTTTGGCGTCGCCATCCGGCACTAGTCCCAGGAGTAGGAACCATGCCAGGATGGGTAGGGGGTCTACGTTCTCTCACAGGATTCTGCCGTTTCCATTCTGCAACATCCTCTGGTTTATGACTGAAAGGATCAGGACGAGGAGGCGTAGGTGGACGGCAATTATCCTGTGGAGGTGGACTTATTGATGGAGACCGAGATGGTCGATGAGGTGGGAGGCCATCATCAGAAGAATCATCATCATCAAATTCACCAGGCAGATCTGGTGGATGATTTGCATTCTCATCTCGAGTCGAAAACGGTATTTGATCTGGATCAAAAAGATCGAGATCATCAGGTGGTGTGTCTGCATCACCATCTGAGGGTTGTGAAGAGTCGGATTTATCATAAGGGTTAGACCGGACAGGTTTGTCGGGTTTTTCTCCTTCTCCAGATTCAGATTTACAACATGGGAACCAAGTTTCGTAAAAGGTAGCCTGAGCACCAGTGTAAATGGTGTTGTTGTTTCGCATGAATATATATCCTTTGCTTCCTTGGTCGTATCCAATAAAAATCATAGCCTCGGAGTGTGCAGATTGTTTATTTTTACGTTGTCCTTTAGGGATAAAAACGTAAGCACCAGAACCGAATGTTCTAAAATAAGAAACATCTGGTTTCTTCTGAGTGAAGATTTCAGTTGGAGTCTTCCAGTTCAATCGACACATTGGTGTGCGATTATACACATGCATCGCAGTGGAATATGAAAATTCCCACCAGGACTCTGGACAGCAGGCATGATGCCGCATTGATTCCGATTTGTCCATAAGTGTGCAATTGATGCGTTCTGCATGACCATTTTGTTGATGAATGTGAGGCTCAGATTTCTGGACCTCAATACCTTCACCCTTGAGAAACATTTCCATGATTTTGTTTAGAAATTCTCTCCCTCGATCTATGCGTATCTTTTTGATCTTTCGACCAGTTTGCTTTTCAGCCCAAGATTTATAATCTTTAAAGGCTTGAAATACATCAGAATTTTGATGCAATTTGATCGAAACAGCATATGAAGAACAATCATCCAATAACGTAATCACGTATTTAAATTTGTGATACGATAGAGTTGGTAATTCATTTAGATCCATGTGAATGAGATCAAGGATGTGTTCTGCTCACTTATTTGAAAGGGGGTAAGATTGCTGCGGGGCTTTTCCAAGAGCGCAACCTTTACATGGAGTTTTCTTAGTGGGGATAGGTATTTGTTTAGGAAGACCTTGTACATTCTTAGAAGCATTGCGTAAAACATCATTTCCAGGATGACCGAAACGGTTATGCCATGTGTTGTAATCTATTGAAGTCATTGAGACCATTTCACACTCTGCATTTAATATATTTGAGTGGAGCCAATGAAGGCTATCACTGATAAAATCGGGATTGCAGGTCATTATGATCTTACGATCAGACTTCGTATGAATCTGAGTTCTATCCTCATTTATGACTGTATAACAGCCTTGTCGGTTCAATTGACCGATTGAAAGTAAGCGGTGTGGGCAGTGTGGTTGGTAAAACACCGGATGTAACTTAGTCGTATGGGTAAAGCCAGTGCCATTCTGGTGACAAATGTAGATTGTCCCAGATCCCAAAATGAAAGAATTATTGCGACCGTCAGCAGTTTGTACTGGACGAGGAGTTTCAAATTCCTTGTAGTCAGCAAAGTCTTCAATATATGGGGTGAAATGTCCTGAAGTGCCTGAATCAAGTAGCCATTTTTGATTAGAAGAACTGGCTGTGACTTGAATCTCTGTGCGTTGTTCCTTATTCACACAATTATGCATATAATTTATATATTCAACCCCATCAAGGGGTTGTGGATTACATACAGAGTCCAATAAATACAAAGTAGGAGCACTAAAATCGTATTGCGTGTTTATAGGTCCATCAACAGATGGCCTCGAGATAGTGTGCATCGTATAATCGTAGGAGTTCTGTTTAGAGATCCGGTGCAAAATTTTAGTGAACTTTTTCTTAATCATAGAAAAGGAGGGAACTTGTCAGAAAATCAATTGCTCTTCACCGGTTCCAGAAGTTTCACCCTCATAGACATCCATATAGGAGTCAACGAGTCCTCCAAGATCAATCTCTTCTTCCTCAACCTTCATGTTGGCAAGGAGGGGATCAAAATCTCCGGTATAGGGGTCAAAAGATTCGACTGGAGGAGAAGAAACTTCGGTACCGTTGGTGATACCAGGAGTCATAGCAACGTAAGCTGCAGCAAAAGTGGCAACAGGAGTTTCCACGGTGGCCTCATGAGCCTGAGCCTTGCCTTTGCCTTTGCCCTTGCCACCACACCTGAATTTCTTCTTCTTGTTGTTATTTCCGTCGGAATTACCAGATTGGGAAGAGGTACCAGTTTGCGGCCCTTTGGGCGCTCCCTGGTTATCCTTCTTCTTCTTTTGGTTATTCCAAGAAGATCCGTCAACAGGACATTTCTTCACTGTGGAAAGATGGGATTGAAGAGAAACGGTGGTGGAACGGCGACGTTTGAATTCATCCTGGATGGTGGGAATAATATCTGCCATTTTCAAGGTTTTTGCATCATATTGAGACAAAATTGACATGGCGAGACCATCCATGGATCGAGGTAAGGCGGCAAGCAAGATCATGGCCTGGATTGAATCGGTGAGAATCAATCCGGCATCAGTGAGGCGTGAGAAAATCGATTGAAGGGAAGAGATTGGCATAGCCGGATCAACTCCTTCAGCCATTTCGAACATGATGGCTTCTTTAAAGATGCCAAACATGCCTGCGGCACCGGGACTTCCATAAGTGTCTTTGAGATGGGTCCAAGTCTCAGCAGCTGTATCCTTAACAGCAGTTTCGCGGATGTGGTCCGGGAGACGCAAAGCAATGGCACCAATTGCAGCATTGTCATTGTCATCCCAGGTTGCCATTTTCTCCATGATATCAGCAGGGGACATGTCAATCACCTGGCCAGCGGAATGAGTTCCTGCTGTGACTTCAGCTGTCGTAGCAACACGTGAAGTTTGGACAGGACGATTGTATCGTCCGTTGATATATCCGATGAGTTTCTGGAGGCGGAGATAGGCAACCATGGCGGTAGACCATGTGCTGTAGTTGGTACCATCCAAATAAGGAATAATGGTAATGGCGGCGGAAGACATTGTGTGATAAGAGTTCTATTAAAAGGAAGTCAGCAACATTCAATTAAGAAGTGCGTGATTCAGTTATGAACATCAAATCTATTCAACGTGTCTTTTACCCATTGACTTAGTGTTAGGTGTTGATCGCATTTTTAATTCCATCCATATTTCCATCTCCGATCTGATCATTCCTATCAGCATCGGCAAGTGTTCGTAAAAGGCTATGTACTAAAACCATATGCCAATAGAAAACCGTTTGTTTGATGTTCTACTGAAAGTGCTGAAAGATCAATTAAGATCAATTTCGCACATTAAGGTGCACAATCATTCTAATAGGCGTTTAAGTGACTTAAGGCAATATGGGGGAATGAATACAGTAGGAGGCCAAGAGATCTCACACATGTTTGCATTTGCCCAGCCTATGCGCATATGCTTTTGATTATTCACATAGCGGCAGAAGTCTACCTGGGAAGGGGAATTGGCCCCTAAATCACTCACAGTGAAGTGAAACGATCAAAAGTTCATTCATTGTGGAGTGCCTATGTATATACAATATATATTATTAGCCTGAACAGAAGAAGCCTTATATTTTCGGCATTCTTCTCGGAAGAGGAAAGGAAAGCGATCGCAAGTTTTACCTTGCTACCAAATCAATGCACCACAAGCTTGAACTTTCTAATACACTCAGTTAAGAGCAACCAGAATTGTTTGTTAACACGATCAACTATTTGACAAAGTCGCAATGGTTGTAAGACCTTCGTCGAACAGACTCGGGGCCCATAACCTGTTGAACAGCAAGTGAGACAAATGGTGAAATCACATTACTAACCAAGTGTAAGGCTTGAGGAGTGGAACAGTTGTGTGAGAGAGCTAAGTATTGTCTGAGAGGACAGTAAAGCAGTAGTATGCAGAGCAATATGGACTACAGGTAAACTACTACAGCTTATATACTAAATGTCTGTAAAACTGTACAGTACCCTAAATCTAATAATAGGTACAGTATTGGTAAGTGTCCATGCGGACAATGGTCCCTACAATGTGATGTATGTATGTACATCAGCAGTTGATATCCTAGCTATAATCACATATATGTAAGTAGCGAATGATATTAATCAAATGATATCAACACATAGGAATGTGATTTTGGTGATTGGTAAGCCAATGTTGAATATCACGGTACAGAGTACCTGATCATGTGTCCATGATCGAGAGCGTATCTTTCAACAAGGTACTGTGATATACTGGTACAGAAGCATGATATGACTTGTGTTAATTGCAGCCCTACTTTTATATGTTATGGTACTGCTATGACTAGAATGATATGGCTGTATTGGAGTAGTACTGATAGCTCAGTGTGAGTATATGCATAGTATCATCAGGACTGGGTACTCTTGTACTATTACAACCAACTGTTCATGGATTTCGGAAAAATACACAATAGAAAACAACAGAAAAGATACCAAAACCTTGAGGATGAATTTACTCCAAACAATTACAAGTACCTGTATAACTGTAACTGTAAGCCATATTCTACAGTTATAGTGCAGATCCCTAGTGGCTGTTCCATAACCATATTTACATGGCAGTACCATAACTGTATTTATAATTTATAGTGTGTAACTTGGGTCAGGTTGGGTGCCCAAAACATCAACCCAACCTGGAGCCAAGGCTATACCCATACCTGGTTCAACAGGTATGGGTTTCTCATGGTTGGGTTAGGTTACAGTTTCTCCCAGACACCAGGAATCCCATATAGAAATACAAACCAATAATGACATCATAACCAAAAAGAACTCAAATTTTTTGTGATATGACATCATAATTGAGGGTTCAGGTATTCTTGTATCAAAAAAAACAGTACAGTACTACAAATTTACTAAGATCAAGTACAGCTATGAGATCAATATGCAAAAAATATTCTTGACCCTGGATGGATTCAGGTGAGTCTTGGGTCTGCAGAGCTGGACCCAACCCAACCCAGCACAGCCACCTGACCCGGAAACTCGGCTCACCCAGCATACCTGGGCCACACACTAATAATTTATATGGTAATGTTTTAACCATACTCATACAGTGCCAGCATGACCAAGGGGGTACCGGACTTACGGCCCATTACACTCCGGTGGGTGGTTGGTTGCTGCTGAGAGGCCACTAAATATTTTTTCAAACCTATCTTTCAGAGGCTCTGAGAGCTTTGAAGGGTTAAATATGCTATTGGTAATTGTTATAGGTATTTATCTGTAGCCAATATATGCCAAATGGAAATATTGAGCCTAGAGATAGGCATCAGCGGGAGATATTTATGAGGTCATCTCTGTATGTCATCAAGATTTGTAATGATATAGATAAGATTATTACCATATATAGTATATCAGACATCACGTGGGTGTTGCGTGGGTGGGTGGTTGCCCCTCCAAGGCCCTTAAAATATTTTTTTCGGACCCCCTTGAGCATGACCATATTTTATAGTGCCACTGTAATCAAGGGGGGTCTGGCATTCAAAGCACTGAGACCGTGTGGTTTGTTTGCTCGTGTGGTCATTTGGGTGCTCAAACTTTTATACAGGGAAAAGGGTAATCTGAAATCAACTTTTTCCTCGCTATAGATACAGGAAATCTGAATAGACAAATATCTTTTAATGTACTTTAAGCTGTATGGGCCAAGCTCATACAAAATTTGAGCTGTATTTGAAAGAATTGCAAGTAAAATAACAATTTCTTGAAAGTTCATGTGGTAACTGAACGCGTACCATATTGAAGCGCCCGTACTTTGCCTCACTCATTCATCGCGTCAATACGAATCTTTATTCCAGTAAGTCCTCATTCCCATTCAGATGGATTCAAAAACTAAATTTTGTCTCTTATAGTGCTAAATTCAATATAATTAAGGCCCAAAATAATACCAACACGACTTGAATATGGATGCTTTGGGACTGTACGGCTCGGACAATGTTCAGATGGATTTGGATGAAGTTGGGGATGGCATGGATGATCCTTTCACTGCTATAGATTCTGCACCTGGTCCTCCGAGCTTTATTCCTTCCCACAATTACAATGAAATGGATACAGATGATCCAATCAACTTCCTCTCGCATCATTCTAGCAACCTTTCCTGGAGGGATCCAGAGCCTCCAAGTCCCGTCGAATTTTATTGTTCTCCTTCTCAGTTCATTCCTCATAAATCTTCATACCAAATGCCGCTGCCTTCACCATCTTTTACACCCAGTTGTTCTCTCAGCCCCAGTGAATCTAAAAACACTCAAAAATGCGATCTCTGTGGTTCTGAAGTTCATATTGATGCTCAGAATTATAAATGGAATCTTCATCGAGGCAGTTTTGAATGTCAGAAGAAAGCACGTCGAGCTTAGTGTGAACAGAGAAAGGTAAAGGACAACGAAGCAGAATGCCATCGGAGGTCTCTTTCCATTGATGTCTCTTGTGGCCGTTCACAGTCTATCATATCTGTGGGGTCTCGTGGCCGTTTGCCATCTGTCATGTCCATCGATCCTGCTACTTCATCCTCTAGTCATCATGTATTTGCTGTAAATCCCTCCTGTGGTTGTTCACAATCTGTCATGTCGATTGATTCTGATACTTCCTTTTCTCTACAACATGACCCTGTCTCAATGAAATGTCCTGGAGTTTCCTCTGGACTTTTGACGTTCAATTATCCATCAATGCTACATACCATTGCACCCAAGAAATACCCTTTCCGGTCATACCAAGAGGTTCGCATTGGTAACTCTGACCCAATACAGTACATCCGTGCACTGTCTTGTCGTAACAAGTGTGCATCAAGTGCGGGCAGAGAAACAACCTGCATCCCGTTTAGAAGACAACAGTAAGTGTGGCCGCGCTGTACCGATCCTTCCTACCAACCCTTAGTCCTTACTGTTGACCTTGCAGACTTTGCGTCAATATTGTTTTTCTTGCTACAAATGCGTTTTTATGCTATCTCACTTGTTATTGCTCTCACATCCAGTAATGAATGTTGTATTACTATCGTAGATACTGTTTAATGTGCCTTATATGGCTTGAATTGCATGCAATGAAGGAGATTGAAGAAATTTCGCAGCTAGGTGCCAAAAGGGATTTTCTTTTATATCATCACCATCATGGTACCAAAAATCTTTTACACACAATCTCAGGAATTTTGATTCCGGACCCCCCTTGACTGTAATCATACTGGTGCCACTGTAGATATAGTGCCACTTTAACCATATTCATATAATGCCACCATGACCATATTTTATAGTGCCACTATGACCATATTTTACAGTGCCACTCTAATCATATCTATAGAATGTCATCATAACCATATATGGTATGGTGTATATCCCTACCCCTGCTGCTGTTTTATGAGAAATTTCTGATTTTTTGTTATTATTATCCATTATTGGGTTTTTTTTGCAAAAGATCCAGGGTCATGTGATTGTGATACATCCCTGAATATTTTCCACATTTTTTACAATTTTTCCAGGATTTTTCCGGGATTTATGAGGCCTAATTTTCGATTTTTCCGCAAAATAAGCCCCTGTGGGCGCTAAAATCAAGTCCCAAATCATGTGACAAAAATTAAAGTCGGTACAGGGTGCATTCCCACTGCCTGAATATTTTCAGTATTTTTCATGATTTTTTCAGTATTTATCAAGCCTAATCACCGACATTTTTTCCAAAATAAGCGCCGGAGGGCGGGAAATAAGCGCCGGTGAGCGCACTATGCTATAGGTGCCAGTGGGCGGGCATCGGGCTAGGTGTATCACCTTATCACAATCTTTTTAAAAACTTATGGATAAACAGTATTTGATGGTATTCTGCCATTTTGGGAGGGTGCCGAAAGGTGCCGTGGGCCGCCGAATAAGCGCCCTGGGTGCCAGGCCGGATTTTAGCAGCTGCCCGGCCATATTCCCGGGGCTCCAGAAGTTATTGTAGCTCTTTACAAAAGCTCTACGAAGTCTTATCAACATTTTTTTAAAAGGCTTTACAGCATTGGTTGCGCCTTCAACGAATTCAGGAACTTCGTGCTAGTCTCGAGAATAATTTTCCTCGGTCTGACCATTGCAACTGTTGTTCTGGCGAGTTGACGGAGTCTTTCCTCAACTACTCTTGGGTTCGCAATGAGCTGGTCGGCTATCCAAGCCAACCTACCGCTCAAACCCTAGAGTTGGTCCCCGCGACTTACTCCTTCTCGGGAGTCCCTTGGCACGTTCATGGCAAGGTATACAAGTACACCTCGGAATCCCTTGAACAAGTCCGTGCCCATTACAAGAACAATCCTTTGGTCGAACTCGCTTGTGGCTTTCCTAAGGTAACTCTACCTTCTTACATTTTTGTTCAAGGCTCACCAGTACCCTTTCTTTTGTAGGTCCCTGTTGTTCCTCGATACTCGTGAGTCCTCGACTGGAGTGGGAGGCCATTATTGCCAGACCCAGGCATTCCACAGGAGGAGCGCATTCTTTGAACTTGGGATACTCATACCACGTATGATTATTTCTGGGATCGTATCTTCCAAGGCAACTTTCCATCTCGGGACCAACTGGTGTTCAGTCTTTCCCGGAACTCTAGTCCCGAACAGCTTGTCAATTTTCCGCCTCAGGAAGCTTTCACCCATCCTGCGCAGTTTTGTCCTTGCCGTTGTGACTGTCCTGAATCGCAATATGTTCCCATCGCGGTTCGATATTCTCCTTTAGAAAATGCTAGTTTCCGCAAAACTGCTCTGGTCCAAGGTACTCATGATTTCCATGATGTACATGAAGACTGGCATTGAGGCATTTTTCCTTGAGACAGTTGACCAGTTCCTCCTACAGTTTCTATCAAAGTCCCCGCGGATTCACCAGGCCCAAACAGTCTTTTGTTGGTTACTCATCAGTTCTATCCAACAATCCATTGTCCAGACCACATTGAGGTCTTTTATGACCCTGCGGCTTGGAAGTACTACAATTCTCGTAGTTCCTATCCCTTCGCGAGCCCTGCTTTGCTTGACGAGGTCTGTCCTTCAGTCAAACCTGTTCTTCATCATCCCAAGCTTCGCCCCGTTCAGCCATCCAACTTCCAGCCCAACAAGTTTTCCCAGTGCATGGCCGAGACCTTGTCTGCTAATGAAGAATCATGGCCAAATTTTCAGGAATGGAAGTTTGCTTGTGAAGCATATATCGACTGGTCTGACCTTCAAAAGGTTGTGGATATTTTTGATCCTAGGCAATTTCCTTGCTTATATCGACACGGCAGACTATTTTTCGGGGGGGAAGCAGCCTTTGCACTTCTGCAAACACGTCCTCCCTTCAAAGTTCATTGTCCTCCACTGCTCATTGAGAAGTTGACTTCTCTCTTGGGTTCACAGTCTTGTCTGCCACTGTCATCAGTAGGACCCATGTACCAGCAGCTTTCTCCAGAAGACAAGGTTCTGCTCGCCGAGATCGCATCACACTTCAATTCCACGGTCGTCCGCAGTCAGCAATACGACCTTCGTCGCGATCATGATGAAAGCGGCTACGACTCCGACCTTTACAACTGGTCTTGTGAGCGTTTTACAGCCAATTTGGCCGAGGTTCAGGACAAACGCTTAAACCAAGCTCTCAATTCCCTCGAGGGCTATCCCGAGCTCGATCCTTCTGTCGAGGACATTCAATACGGTTTGCTTAATCGCTACCGCCTCGACTTCATCTATTATCGCGGCATGGCCAAGCATTTCCGCAATGAAGCCGAACATTCTCTCCAGCTCTCCACAGGTCAACACAAATCTATGATGAAGAAGGGTTACCCCCTTCCTCAGATTGATTTGGATAGACTGCCTGAGTTCATCAAGAGCTTGGTTCAGCCGGCTGACACAATGGAAACAGATGGAAATTAGGGAATTTGTCAGCGAGGAGTCAATGAAGTCTTTCTTTGACAAGTCGTTGATGAATTAGGGTTTCTTTTCGTCCCCAAGTCTTGATTGGATGGTTTGCGCAGAACATGGTATATTCTATGGTTATTTGGACTTTTGTTTTTAGGACGCCGCGTTGTTTTAGATGGTTTTGTCGTGTCTCGCATCTCATTAGCCTTTAACACTTCTTTTCCCCGTTGTTTACGGGTTTTTGTATGCATCTACTTTATATAGATCATGTATCGTGTTTCAACCGAGGAGTCAATGAAGTCTTTCTTTGACAACTCTGTTGAAACGCCTGTATTCCTTGATCTGCTTATGTAGATCTCTTCGAATGTGAGTGAGTCTTTCGAGACTCATTCGCGGTTAACTCGGCCTGATTTTTAGTATAAGACCTTGTCTTCCTCGGAGCATTGTGACTTGCTTCCTCATCCTCATCTTCTGACTGGTCAGAATCTCGTTCTACAAAATCTTCGCTTAAGTCATTGATGTCAAGATCATACTCATCGTCCACAGGTTCCTTTAAGTTCGGAATAGCGTCGAATGCCAAATCTCTACCCACTTCCTCGCTTTCCATCATGTGATCCAGTTGCCTCGGTGTGAGGTCAATAAGGTCATGAATGTTCCGCAGGAGCTTCGAATAGGTTCAGTATTGAGCATGATGTGGTAGCACCCTGAAGGTGCCTACTTTCTCTTTTAGGACTGCTCCATTCATCTCGGCGAGGATGTAAGATCCTCCGCGCATTCGACGAATCACCACGAGTGGTCCTTTATACCTTGGCTGCAGTTTATCGATTAAGAGACTTCTCAATCATAGTGTTCCTTACTTGAACTAGCTGGCCAGGTTTAAAATCGATACTCCTTTAATGGTATGACCATATTCCTTCTCGAAACGCCTGAGTTCTTGGCGTTTGTTTTCATCCACACGAGAGATCATATCACGGATATGAACTCGATGTTTGGCTAGAGCTCTAGCTCGATAACCCACGAGTTCCTCGTCCAGTCAAGATCCTTTCTGGTATTTTCACTAACCAGGTGGATTCAACTATATCGAGAGGTAGCAGAGGTTCCGCGCCTGTTACCATAAAATAAGGTGAACAGCCAAAACCTCTACGTGTCAGTTGCTCTATCAGCAAACAATACTGGTTTTAAGAACCAGAACCACTTGGATAAGTCGTTTGCGGTAGCCTTGACCAAAGATTGTCTAATGTCAAAGTGGGCGCGTTCGATCTTTCCATTTCCCTGCAAATTATATGGAGAGATGTGCACACCTTGGATTCCATATTTCTTCTCAAGCCATTCCAACATGTTCTTCATCTGAGGAGCATTATCAGTAACAACTTCCTCGGGACACCCCCATCGACAAATAATGATCGTCGAAAAACCATTCTCCCAAAGTTCGGGCATTCTCTACTTTCAGAGCTCTTGCCTCGGACCAAGAAGAAAGCGCGCACCGACCGTGTACAATGTATTTGCACCCGATTACTCAGTGTCGACAAGTGGAAAGTGTCTACATGAATCTTTTGAAACAATGAAGGAGTGTGGGTTAAAGTGGGTGGTATTTTTATCCACTCCAACCTGCGATGTTGGCAAGCTAAGCAAGTTTTAACGAACCAGTTAACATCTCCATCGAGATCTGGCCACCAGAAACGCTTCCTGATCAATTCTTTAGTTGCGAACACGCTCTTGTGTCCAAGGTGATCGTGAGCACTATGCATCATGAACATTCGGCGGGTTTTAGGTACAAACAACAAGTGTTGTCCTTCCACTTCTGGATTACGTCGGTACAAGCGTTCTTCATCATCAAGGAAGAACTTAATAGCTTTCTTTTCAAGTCGGGAGTAATCCCTTATTGAGCTGCTTGGTAGAGTGATTTGGCCTTTATTTTTCAGCCAATCTACTATCCAAGGTATAAGCTCATCTTGTTCTTTAGCAAAGTCTTTATGGTGATCTTCTACATAAGGGTGCGCTTCGTTCCACTCTTTTGTGTCCTTGGCTACAACCCATTTCGAGTGATTGACCTTCTCCGCGGGTTTTATTGCAACAGCAAATTGCTCTGCCGTGATTCCGTTCAAGCTCCAGATCCGTTCTCTATCCAAATGGCATTGCTTCTCTTTGTCCAGTGCGAGTTGAATATCATCTTCTAAGTCATCACTAGACCCAGCTCTATTGAGATTGTATTCTGTGTCGAGGAAGAAGCCTCCGCGGGTATTGATTTTGTCTTTAAACTCCTCGATGTCCAGGGGCCATTCAGTTTCACCTTTACCCATGAAGAAGGGCACAGGTTCACCATCATCCTCGTCAGCGAAATTGTCCTCATTAGGAGGTTGTCTTTTCAACATTTTTCCTCCATAGGCTTAGCGAGATCGTTTTCTTTCCCTTTAACATGGACTAGATCGAAATGGTACTTGCGTATTTCCTCGAATCCAGCGATTAATGGTAGCATTGGGTCCACAGCTCGGGTTGTCTAGCATACCCTTGATGTATTTAGCATCTGTACAAACTGTTAACCGCCTGCACCCATAGAGTTGATAGTAGCTCGCTTGTAAAGCAATCTTTAATCCGTATAGTTCACGTTTAGACTGCGAAAAACGAGCTTCTCTTTCATTGAGAGTGCTTGACCCAAAGTAACAGAAGTAGACTTTTGTCTCATCATTAGGGTCAACTTGATAGATATACCATCCGACTGCCATGTACGATGTGTCCACTACGAGATAAACATCCCAATCATAGTTAATAGGTCTTAAACACGGAGCATTTTTGATACCTTCTTTTATGAGGTCCATTGCCATATCAGTGTTCAATTCCCCATTCCCATGGATCAGTTTCCAGTTAGTCACGTCAACAGGTGCTGCTAGCTTAGCAAAATTCTTTATGAACATGCATAGCTGACTTGCAGTTCCGAGGAACGCCCTAACATCAGATTTGCTTTTACATCTCGGCCACATTAGAATAGTCTTGACCTGACTCTCCTCGGGCAATCTTCCCTTGTAAGAGCCACCAGAGGCTATAGTGGTATTAAAATAAAGCCCGACAACTTGTCGGAGGCGCGTTTTAATATTTGCAACAGCTATATACAGCCTATAGTACTGGCAAGGGAACCCTAACCATAGTATGAGTAGATAAGGCCATATCGAGGGAACGAGGGACCGTGAGAACAAACGGAAACGGCTAAAAACAATTAAAAACCTGTCCCCTAGTACCGCACGTGTGTCAGATATATCTGACTCGTTTGTCGCGATTGCTGTATCGTGTTAATAGCAATAATTAACCATAGTATAGTGCTTTATACTAACTAGTGTTTAGAGAGTGCAATGTACATATTCTAGTCACTAGAAGTAACTTACAATATTGTATACTTAGTATAATCTTTGACATATACTAGATTGTAGTTAAACTGTCCATTGGATATAATGCTAGTACATACGAACTTGTACGATGAAAGTGGTACAAGTGCTGCAACCTTTTTAATAGACCCGTAAGTCAGTCTTGATAGGTCATCTAATGACCCATAAGTCGCGTAAGACCCTATAATACTCAGAATCACAATAAGACCTATTAAGATCTTGGAACGCCCTGTGGTGCATCAGTGGCCCCTTAAGTTGCATCCCCGCCTTAGGTGACTTGGGAGCCTTATATGGCAAATTAAGGTATATTAAGGCGAAACTCATTTTTCCGACAACAGCAATGACATAGTACAAAAAATAGTTATTGGTACAAAGACTACAAAGTTCGCAAGGCTCCCAATGCCTTATACCACCCAACGGAAACAATTTGAAACTGAATAAATCACGCACTGGAAATTCTGTGGAAACGTATCAGAGTCAGGTTGAGTTTGCAAGGGACAGATGGTGATAAATACTCATGCGAGCATTTCCAAGCGCCCAAGTATAGCAGCGCGACTTGAAATCCTCACGCGATGGTCAAGAGATGTAGGCGGAAGACTTCACTTCAAATGCCAGACTAAATGCCTATTGTTGGGAGAAACCGACATTGCATTCCTGACAGTCTGGCGCTTCGGTGGCTCGCTGGTTTTTCAAAACCTAATATATCATGTTGGAGCAGAGAGCTTCAAGAAAAAAAAAGTACGCATGCCAGTGAGACTGCCGCAAGGAAATATCAGAGCCGGCCAAGGGAGATTTTGAGGAGAGAGCCAACGGGGACCAGTGCCAGCAGTCAAGAGATGAGTTTGTGGCTTTGACATAAAAAAGAAGATGTATGCACATCAGTTATTCCTATCCGTGCCTTCTGAACTTTCGGCCAGATAGAAAAGACTTGAGCAAAACCTTCAAACGGGCTTCAATGAAATTTACGAATGTAGAGGAAGTGCATGAAGAAGCGAGGAAGCGCTGACTTCCAAAATTTGATTGAATGCAATTCACGTGAGACTGTATAGTAGCTTGTGACTTGTCGGAGTTTCAAATGACTTGGGATTCTCTTTTTTTATCGCTCTCTAAATGTCTCTCCGCGATGCAACAATGTACTATTGTACAATATTCTTATTCTAGATTTCTCATGTTGAAACCAAACATCATACTGCAATTGAATAGAAATTGACTTCGGTACTAGCATCAATTTATTACTGTAACTAATATGGTCATGAGTATTGTGTATAAACTGGTATAAACCTGGTATAATTGTGTATACACATTATACAGCCAAGGAATTTCGCGGGCCATGTTGCGTATGATCTGTGCATATCAATTACATGAGTTGGCAACAGCCTGGCTAATGTTTTAATAAAGATTTTCTTGAATTTGAAAGTTCCAATTGGCAAACCTCCACCAGTAATATCCAAAGTGTGCTTGTAAGGCCATGATCACACCACATCGATCACACCAAATGGCACCTGAGTCTAAATTATTTAAATTTCAACTTCTATTATTCTGTTGTGAGAATCTAAGATACTTAAATATTAACTAGCGGCAAGTCAATCTGGTTGGGTTCGCAAAAGTTCCGCTCGAGAACCCCCGA